>VXAC01002033.1:0-53282 GCA_013399225.1 Rhipidura dahli
ATTTTTTTTTCTTCCCTTCAAGAGGGGGCTGGGGCGGAGAGGCAGATGGCAAAAAGTGAGTCAGTGAGATGCAGCCCTCCATGTTTTAGAGCACTGGCCCTTGCACTGTGGGCAGAAGTGTAGGGTAATAATTTCGGCATCCCAGTGTGGAACATCTTCATTTTTTCAAATCTACCTTATTTCAACTCTTGGTCGCTGTGCTGTGAACATACTAGCTGGATGAAAGCCGTGCCTGTTCAAATCAAGGGTTGCATCTCTGCGTTCCTGAAATCGTGGTGAACACTTGATGTGGAAGTTGACTTTTTAAGCATCTGTGCTAATTGTGTCACGCTGTCACTCAGGGAAAGTGCTGGGGACAGAGGAAAGTAGATCAGCGATCAGATTATGTAAAAGAGCATTTTGCCCCTAATGTAACGTAATTGCCCCTAACGCAAAGCCAAACTGGAAACCAAGGCAGGTTGTTTATAAATACGCAGGCACAACGTTGTAAGGATGTCCTGGTTTTGGTGAGCACGGTAACTCCATCCATGCTGGAGGGCCCGAAATATTTCCCTGAGATATCGGGTCTGCCTGCCTGATTCCTTTCACTTCTGTTTATGCGATGAATAATCACTTTCTGGCAGGAGACCCGGGCCGTCAGGCGGGATAGCCTGTGCGGAAGGGGGGTGCAGCGGGGCCGCTGTAGGTTCGGAAGTTTTTCGGCTCCTTCGGCCATCGTCGATGCGGACAGGGCACAGCCGGAAGCCCCTCCCTGGACGGGCTTTGCGAAACACCCGAGGGGTGCGGCAGCAGGAGAGTTTCCTAGGAGTTATCTCTGCCCCTCGCAGGCTGTCCAGCTGCTCCGAAGGCCCCTCCACCGGAGCCGCGCCCCGCTGGGGTCGGCGCCGCCGACGGCCGTGCGCACCAGCTGCTCCCCGCTGCTCGTCCCGCAGCTCGTTCTGCAGGACGCAGAGCGGCCCGGATATGGGGGGAGGCTGCGCCGGAGCCCGGGCAGGTACTGTGAAAACTCTCTACTCTCTCAGCTCCCCCGCGGAACCCTGTCCCGGTGGGGCCGGTGTCGCGCCCGGCGGCAGCGCGGTCAGCGTGTCCAGCTGAGAGCGATCTCGCCCGGCACCGTGAGCAGCCCTCACCGCTACGGACTCACAGGGTCCCGGTCCCGCACCCCCCTCGCCCCGGGTCTCCTACAAGCCCGCTCCGGCCCGCGGGCCGCGATGGCTGTCGGGGCTGCGGTGATGGAAGGACAGAGGTGACGGAGAAGGATGTGCGGAGAGGGGGCAGCTGAGGCGAGAGTCAACAGCCGGCGACGGAGAATGCCAGGCGAGCGGTGCCGGGCGGGGTGGGCCGGGTCGGCCCGGGACCCGCCGCGGTTGCGGGAGCGACTCGATGAGCACCCGGGCTGTGCGGGGCGAGCGGGCGGGCAGCCGCGGGGCCCGGGGGGCCGCAGCCTGCTCCTGGCCGCACTGGCGATTGTCCTGCAGAGGAAGGACTTGAGCCGACCCGGGATTTGGCAAAAACGAGTGGTAGCCGGGCAGCGCTGCCGGTTGCAAGTTCACTTGGAAGAGGCTGCCTCGGGCTCCAAGGCACCCTGCGCAGGGGGCGCAGGCAGCCACCGTTGTGAGGAACGACAGCACCCCTCCCCACAGAACAGTAAATGATTTTCTGAGCAAAATCCGAATTTTAGGGCAGATTCATCTTTCAAATTCTTCTCCAGCCAATTTATGACTGCGTGTGGATACAGTGTTCAGTGTGTGTATTAAAATGAAAATGTCTGTTAAAGATCGAGCACATTTGGAACTAGCGAGGTAGAGATGTTTTGTGTAGTAAGTGGGCAAACTGGGAAGGGAGCTCATGAAAGAAAGGGGATTCATTTATACTAGGTCTGAAAAACACAGAGAGCCTCCAGAAAGGAGATCCTGGTTTGCTGCCCACAGGTTACAATTGCCAAAATGATTGCACATGTCTACAAGTAAATCAAGATTTACAGTGTTGTAACTGGCATTTACAAAATGCTATTGTAATGGTCTGAAATAAAATACATTTCTTTGGAAAGTGCAGAGGCTGCAGGTATTAAGTAGCAACAAGTGCAGTGTTCTAAGTAGAAATGAGAAATCATATTCTTCTTGGTGTTTATAATTTTTAAACTGATATGGCAACATTAACTCTTGACTGACAGAACTGAGTGGGGAAATTTTACCTGGTGACAGAGTGATGTTGATTTGGAGAAGAATGAAGTGCCTGAACAGTGTATGTTTCTTCTCAGACATCTTCTGTTAAGTTCAGTGCCTGAAAGCAGTCCAGTGTTTTTGAGCAGGTGACAAGATGGGGGAAATATTATGCTAAGTTTAACACAACTCCCTTTGTCAACCTGCTTGGTTTGAGCAGTTTTCTGAGTTTAACAAAGCCGTTCACACAGGAAAAGACACTGGTCAGGATTTAAAATACATCTTTGATTTGTGAGCACGTAGTGGCTCTAGGAAAAATCGTTGTTCTGCAGTACCTTGGTTATAATTATTGGAAATCTGTATCCAGTCCTAGTTCTGCTGCAATCTGCAGCACCCCAGGTATTGTGTCTTTGCTTTTGAAGGACAGAAAGGATGTGTTTCACTGAGCATATGTTAAAAAAAAAAAAAAAAGTAACTGAAGAGGTTGATTACTTAAATAGCATGTTAACAACACACAGTCTTGTTCACCCCACTGCTCTACACAAAACTACTCATCCCATTTTTGGGGCCCAGGACATGCTGCGCTCTTATTATGCACTCTCAATATTCTTTATACTCCACAACAAAAGTCAACAGAAAATGAATTTTTCTACTGGTCATCTAAGAAAAGCTTCTGTTTGTTGCTTCAGTTGGAGATTGCAGAAGGACAAGAGAGTGACAGAAGGAACCACTAATTTTAAAAGCAACTGTTTTCACCAGCTCTTGGGGAAAGAAGGTCTGATGGATGCAAGAAAACTTTGAATTCAGTGAAGCACTGACTTACACTCAGGGTTATACAGACTATAATATTGTTATGATTCTGCTGCTCTGTTATAAATATCCAAACGTTTACATCCCCATCAACCAGCCCCTGATGATGCTGAGAGTCAGATTTACAAAACAAAGAATGCAGTCGACCCATGCTCAGCATGCCGAGCCAGAGTGCCACAAAAATGAAGCCCTTACACTGCCACGCTCCTGTCCACTGAAAGTCTCCCAGTGTGTGGAGCACAGTCAGGCTGGAGCCCAGGGATTTTGGCAAGCGGACATACAAATCTGTGAACGCCTGCCTGCTTTGTGCTTGTCACAGCAGCAGCTGTGAGGTCATCAGGGTCTGTCTGGTTTTGCCTCCTAGGTGGCTGCAAGCAGAGAGAGAGACATGGCCCTTCCCTGCCTTGTTTACTGGTTATATTCTGCAATGTTTTTTGCTATGTTTCCACTGTTACTGTGGAAATCCGAACTTTCTGGTGAGACAAAATCATAGAGAGTTCAGAAATGAAAATTACATTTATCCTGTCTTCACTGCATTCCACTCAGTGTATTTGCAGTTCATACCAGTTTTTGGGGGATTTTCATACTGATGTTTGCTCCCCACATTCTCATGATGCTGCTGTATGTCTGAATGTTGGTGTAAAATGGGATATGCATGATCCCATAGCAAGTATTTCAGACAGCTAAATCTCTGCAGGGGTACAAGAGGAGAACATATGGATTCTATTCAGTGCTAGAGGCTATGAATGTGTTATTCAGCTATGATACGTGTGACTGGATGATATAGACAAGAAGAATGGAGTCTGACCAGACAGCTATTACATCTAAAGACCAAAAAACGTGTTGGTATAATGAAGGACTCCTTCCCATATTGACTGAATAGTGAATGTAGGTTAAAAATATTGATTGGTACATCAGGGACATGAATATGTCAAATGTGCAGTGCCTGTCTAACAACAAATACATCTGGAGCAGACAGAGGCACTAGTTAGGACTCATCCCTGCAGTCAGATGATAACTGGTGTGGTCTATGACACTTCTTGAGGGGCCACAGTTCACTGAATGTGCTTGCCAAACTGACAGACAAGGTACCTTCCTCATTACCTGCTGCCCTGGGAATAGTTAAGAGGTCTCCCTGCAATATTTAATTTATGCTGGTTTTTGCCACGTGGAGAGTTTGTGGTTAGCATTGGTTGCATCTTTAGTGCATCCCAGGGGAGCAACATTTTCTCTCTGTTGCTCAGGCTGCCTGAAAATCAACAGCTATGTTGATTCCCTTTCTTGAACTTCTCATTTGTGCTCCACACAGCTGCAGGCTCTGTCTCTCATCAGGATCTAGGAGCAGCCCAGCAGTGCAGGGTCACATTTGCCATCTTGGGTGGAAAGGTTTGTCCACCCACGCAGGGGAGAAGTCTGGGCACCACTTGGAGAAAAATGAGATGAGAAGGGGAACCATGAACTGCATCAAGGTGGTAGGAGAGTAGCTGGACCATCCAACAAATCATCTGCTTCATATTATGTTTATTTTCTGCTTTGTGGCAGAGTTACCAACTTCTGGGCCAGGAGTTACTCCATGAGTGTCAATGGGCACTGGCAGGACATGTGTACATCTGTAGGCAGGCAGTTAGTGTCTCTGTGTGCATAGGTGGGCTAATTTAGAACACCCAAACAGGATCAATAACTCTTGGACCTCTAGTTGTCACTTGCACATGATATGGTGTGTGGGATGGGAAGAAATGTGCCAAGGCTCTCTCTTCCCGTGCTGTGACGTTGCCAGCAGCTCAGCTGTCACCACTGCACTGGGGATGTGCACACCTTTCCTGTGCTTCTGCTGGTGCTGCAGGCAGAGCCTGCACAGTGCAGTCAGCAGCCCTTGCTGTGGCAGAGCTGGGCACCGTGCCCCAGCCCCGCTCTGCTCATGGCAGCGCTCACCTCTGCCTCTGGCTGGTGTCTGCTGAGTGAGGGCTTTGGCCCTCAAATGAGGTCTGTGGGCCACGTGTCTGCATGTTACCTGAGCACGTGCAATGCCTTAGCTAGAAACATAAGTCTGGGTTCTATTTGTGTGCTTAAAAATGAGCAAAGCAGGCTGCCTGGGGGTGAGGTGCCTTGCAGAAATGTCAGCACACAGCATGAGGGAGGTATCAGTGCAGGTCAATAAACCATTTCTGTCTTTCTCTATTTTAGCAAGTGTCAGACCTTCTACATCCTCAGGCTAATGCCTGTCTGCATATTGCATACTGTAGTTAAAGCTTCCTTGCGCTAATTATTCCAAGCAGCAGATTCTGTGTAATCATCTTTGCACAGTCCTGAAATTGTTGAGCAACTTTTTAGCCAGAAATGCTCAGAAGCAGTGGAAGTATTTACCTTGGAATCAGTGGGGACTGTGCACTCTACATGTTTCTCAGCTCATAACAAATAAAAAGTTTTGTTTTGGTTTGGCTTTATCTAGATGTAGCAATTTCTGATTAGTATTTAGAGAGAGGACTTAAAATTACTTAATTGTGTTTTGTGTTTAACACTGCAAGCAAAATAAATCAGAATAGGATTAATTTATTTTAATTTGTTGTTGTTACTAATTATATAATTAAGACCTCAAATACAGTAACATTTTTATTTGAGTAGGAAAAAAAAAGTTTTAAAATAGGTATGTAAGAGAAATAGAATTTATTTTCAGGGTCAGTCTTAATAAATCATATTCCATATATTCCTGGATCCTTCTTTCTCTGAAGTTCATATCACTAAAGAGTTCTGCTTAGTGCAGCTGAAGCACCCCTTCTTTCTAGCTCTGTCTTTCTTTTCAGCTCTAGCTGTCTCTCAGGGTTTGTAGAAACTATTTTTACTGTAAGAGAAAATTAAGAATCAAGTGTATTTTCACCAGTTTGATTTGGCAAATGGGCTTACTTTTACCCCCTGTGTGTAAGCACCAAGTGCATTTTGATACCAAGAGTAGTTATGATAGGGCAGCCTGCTCTCCAAGTGCATCTTTGTGATTTCATTGGCCACAACATCTCTCATTTTCTCACAGGGGACGAGGCAAGAGAGTCCTTCTGCCTCACTTTCAGAGAACAGTTAAAGACCTTCTGGCAACAAAAAGTTCATAATTTTGAAGCTCAGTTGAGATCGTCTCTCCCGCAAAATGCTTTCTTCAGGGTTTGTGTCAGTCTTTAGCCAGGTGCACATCACTGTGTGCCAGGAGGCTCCTTCCAGCTTGGTCCAGCAGAGGGAAGAGCTCTCACCTCCTTCAGGGTCACCTGAAGAACTGCCCTCCTGTGCTGAGTGCTCAGGGGTCTCACTGGTGCAGGATTTGTCTGTTTATGACCCTCTTTCTTTTGTTTTAGATGTGAGGTAATATCCGTGGAAGAGCACAGGCTCATGGATCTGATGCAAAGTGCTTTAAAGTCCATGGTCAGGAATGAAGAAGGAAACAGAATGAGACCAGCTCAGTGCACAGAAGTGATGGTTTAAATATATTCTTCTCTTACATATGTATGCCTCCTTCCCCTTTAAGTTTCCAAATAAAAACAGTTATTTTAGGAAAGCATTGGAAGAGTGATGGATGCAGTTAGGGGTGTAATATCTTCCTCTGTAAATGGGATACTGGAGGAACGAGTTATTTTAAGGTTACAGGTGTGCAGTTTGCAATACTAATAAACAGTCACTGGGATAGATGATATAAAGACAGGTGCATTGAACAGCAGGTTTGACACTACATTTCTCAATGTTTGTTCAAAGCTCTGCCCTGCAATCTGTAACCATGGGGTCCAGCAGTAGTGTCTGTACATCTTGTGTAAGAGTTCAACAAGCTGCAATGCTCATCTGAAAAAAAAATCCTGCCCCTGCCAGTCTCATGCTGGGCTTGTCTTCCTCAGGATGAAGACAATGAACCTGGTGAGTTTGACAGGGCTGGGCTGGGCCTGCTGCCATTGCCACAGGATGTCACCTAGGCTGGCACATCCCTGCATGGGCAGCTTGCAGTGCCTTCAATGGAGGTTTCTGCTGTGTCACTTACTTACCTCATAGGCTGGTATTTGATGATGGGAGGTTTAGCATTATATCCAGTTTCAGAGTTCTGAATGGCAAATGTGCTCTGATACTCAGGACACTTTGCCGTGGACGGTCAGAGGTACTCCACACTGTCCTGCCTGCATGCCAGTGAGACCCTCTGTGTGCCTCTGCCCACAGTGAACTGGGACAGTGTGTGTTGAGAAGGGGTCTGAGGGTGGCTGGAGTTGAGAGTGGCAGCCCCACTGTGTGCATCAAGCAGCACGAGACAGCACATGGCCTGTGGAGTGGCTCTGCTCATGGAGAGAAGGGAGGGTCTGGTTCGGCAGCAGAGGTGTGCACACCTGGTGTTCTCAGTGTGTGCTGTACCTGCTCTGCAGAGAATCAGTGCCCAGTTTAGTTGGCTTCTGGCATACTTTGAGGCTTCTGACTTTCTCTGCACACAACAGACCAATTTTAAGTAAAACCACTCTTCCTGGACTGGAGGGACAATCATTCTATTTACTGCATTTTCAGATAGTTCAGACAGTTCCTCTTAATTTTGTCTTTCATATCTAAGAAAGGCCTCTTAGACAAATGGTTTAGTTGATGTAACGAGTAAACAGTTTTGGATGCAAAAGCTATTTGCAAATTTAGTGATGACAAGTGTAGATGTTCTATATTTAAAAATCACATTCCAGCCCTGTTCCTGTAACAATCTCATGATCCTCACTCTGTCAAAGCACCCTTTAGTCTGAGTAATGACAACAAGACTGGGCTTCTCTTCAGAGATTTTGGGTTTCTCATGGAAGTATGCACATACACAGATGAAATACATATGCTTGTTTCCAAAGGTATGGTTATGCTGACATTTTCGATATGCTGAGTGATAGAGTATAATCCATAAAGATGGTTAAAGGCTTCAAACTGCAGCAATGCAAGTATAGGACTTTTAATTTTTATTGAAGTTTATGATTTCAGGCTTTTCTTCTGGAACATTTTTTTTTCTTTTGCATTTCCTGTGACCTCAAATGCTAAAAACGAAAAAATTTTGAACAATCTGATTAACAAAATTAAAACACTTTATTGAAATGATGATCTTGTATTTTACAATTTATTGGAGAGCAATAATTTCAAAACCCAAAGAAAAGGTAGTAATATAAAGTTTTGATTTAATAGGAATGCTTTCTCTTCATCTTTATTTTAAAACTTAAGATTCTGCAAAAGTGATATATTGTTTCCCTAAATTGTTTCACTTGTGACAAGCCCATATTTGAAGTACTTGTCCATCAGAAATTTTTCTGACCAGTGCTGGTGTAAAGTCACAATTGTTTTTTGTGTTGAGATGAAGCCAAAGCTCTCTAAACAGTTAACTGAATTTTGCCTGTGTCAAGTCCCACGTTTCTCAGAAAGGTGTAAGCCAGCTGTGTTGTGGAGGAAGGGGTGGGATTGCTGTGCCGGTGCAAGAGGGGACTGTGACCAGGACAGTGTCCCCAGGCGTCGCTGCCTCGGCAGACAGCCAGGTCAGAGCTGCATGCCAGCTGGGCTGTGCCTGCACTGCCTCAGTGGAGACACAAACTGAACAAATTTTATCAGATATTTTCAAGTTAATTGCTTCTGGAAGGATTATTAGATTAAATGCCAGTCATCCTTGCTTTAGGTAATTTCATCTGTTACACCGTCAAAATATTTTCCTATAAAAGATCAGGAATTAGGCTGCCTTGCTTCTGAAATCAAGGGCATTTTTCTGTTGAGCTAAATAGATAAGCTGCCTCATTGTGCTTCTTAGAAGAGAAGGAACTTCACATTTTCTCAAATCTGTTGCCAATGCGCAGGGCAACACCTCCAGGTCAGAGAGCAGGTGTGGGCCAAAGTGTTGGACACCCAGTGTGCGCAGGTTATTGGGGTCAGAACAGCTGGTGGCTGCAGGGCTGGCAGGGCTGGCCTTATGATGGGTGCCCTGTGGGACCTGGCTGCTCACCCCATGGGCAGTCCTGTGTCGTGGTGCCCTCTCCTGCCCGTGCCACAGAGGACTCCCTCCACACCTGAGGATGCACGAAGGAGGGGAGAGCTAGGTGCTAAATCCTGTGCGTACCTCAGATGTCTTGCAAGGATAACAGTGCTTGTTTTTGGCAGATGATGCTGCCCTTCAGCAACTCAAGGCATTGTCAGTCTTTAGTCAAAGCCTTAACAGCCTCTGGAACAAGCACTTCCAGCAAAGTAGTGTCTTATTTATTTGCTTGTTTGACAGAAGACTGTGAATGAATGACAGTTGTTCAAATGCCTTTAAATAACTGGCTCTTGAGCATCCATCTACCATCTCCCTTTGGTGTTTTTGTTTTCCCTCGGTGGGGCTGCATTTTGGAAGGAGGGATGAGTTTTGACTTCAAAGTGAAAACCTGGGCTTTAAGGCTGACATATGCCCAAGAAGGGTATTTGAAATCCCTGAGAGTTTTCCAACCATATGCCACAAGTGATGCTCTTCCACTCAGACAAACCCAGCCTACAGTCCTTGTGCCTGCAGAAAGAGCCCCTCACGGTGTTCCCCTCAGACCTTAATGAGTTTAGTCTGCAGGATTTCCTCTTCCGGTGACATTATCAGAAGAAATTACCCTCTGCCATTACCTGTGGCCAATGAGGACTGACAGGCCTCTCCCAGACTGTGTCTGACCCCCCCGGACAGGAAAGTATGGTCTGGACTTAACCCTTTGAAGCTTCGCTCACCTCCACCTTCCAGCTTGCTGCAATTGCAGTGCTGGGTCCCCTGCCCCGTGTTCCTGGGGGCTGTGGGTGCTCCCATGGTTTTTACAGTTGGGTCCAATGGGTGCCCATGGGGGTCCTGCTCCCTGGGATCCCAGGGGAGAGGCTGCAGGGAATTTGTGTTGTTGTGCGACATCTGGGTACACAAGATTGTGACCAAACACTCCTTTTTTACCGAGTCTTTTCCTTCCCCTCTGATGTTACTTTTCAACACTCATGGCATGGATGTATCATCCATTATGACAACCTGGGAAGGGTGCATCTCAGGAGTGTTCAGGACTCTGATGGCTTCACGCTACATCTTTTGGTTATGTTCACAGCCAGGTGCTGTCCAGCCTGTGTTACGTGACTCAGAATAGTGTTGGTTTACATCCACTCTGTCATTCTGTATCTACCATAAAATTACTACACATAGACATTCAGGCCTCTGTCTGTACTACTAGAGGAAGCAATGATCCTCTCTGCATGACCTCTGAGGGTACTGTGGGTGCCAAAGCCTTGACTAAAAACATCTACCTAGCAAAAGATGGGGAAGCATTTTTGCAAGGTGACTTGCCTCAGTTCTTGTCTGATAATTTTGGGTAACAAAAGGTGATGCCCTGTGGCATCAGCCTGGGAAGGATGAAACAAGGTTCAGGAAAGCATTCACATTTCGTGCCTTGTGGCTTCAGTGCTGGGCTCACAGGACTCTTCAGGGAGGACTCCCGAGAAAAAGGCAACGTTGGCCTGCTTGGAAGGAACCCAGGAGAAAGAAACATCCTTCTCAGTCCTAACTTCACCCCACTTTGCTGACCCTCTGAGAGGACACAGTCTGCAGATAGGGATTTTTCAGGGGTATTAGCAGCAGTAATTCTGCCTTGTGTTGCTTTCGTCTCTGGCCCCAACGCTGGGTTCCTGGGGAGCTTTCTGCGCCCATGTTGGCTCAGTTCTGAGCCACTCTACAGAGATGTCACCTGGCACAGCTCCAGAGCTGTAACTTGGACACAGAGGATGGAAGGGGGATTAGTGCATCTTGTGGATCATTTTAGTTTGTGACTGCCTTCTTTCCTGGGGAACAGAGGGCCTTCCCTGCTCCCATGAGGCAGCAAGTGCTGAAGCCTGCCTGGGGGCCCTGCTAAGGATTTGCATTTCTATCTCTGCTTCTGATTCTTTAGCTTTTCTGGGGCTTCATTAGCCCAATCACTAGATTCACTGCTTGGAGAATTACTCTGTTTTTCTGTTAATGGCAGGCCTTCATGTAAAGCTTGAACTTGACTTCTCAGTCAGTTTGGTAATTTTATTTGGCCTCAAACTCTTTCATGGCTGGAGGACATGGTCTGTGTAAAACTCACAGCTTCATCTGGTAGTGATTTGTCATTTACCAGGCTTTGGGCTTGCTGCCAGCTCATCTGTTGCCAAACAAAATGAAGACAAGGGAATAAAATGATTATCAGAAAAGGGCTTAGAAATGTTGCAAATGAAATAAACTAAGAATAGCTTAAAACTAAGATGAAGATATATATAATCATTCACAAAAATCACTGGGACAGGCAGCAAGGGAGTTCAGGTTTCTCCTAGACTAGAGTCCTCTTCACACTGAAAACATTTCAGTATTGTCCCTCAGTGTGTGAGATTTAGTGGACCACCAAGACAAAATTTCCTGTGAACCTGAAAAAAAGGACTTGTCTCTATTTTGTGTCCTTTGCCTACAAAAGAGTTGGAAGTCCATTTTCAAACAGGCTGCCTAAATCCATGGAAACTTTGGAAAAGTTTCAGATTATGAAATTTTTGGGTTGAAAGACAGACACAACAGGTGAAAACTTTTGCTACATACATCAACTTCAAATGATCATATTTAATTTCTATAAGGCTTTGTTGTTCCTTTACACTACAACTACTGTGTTTTTGTTTAATATTCACATTTAGGCAGAAGTTGTAACTTGATGTAACAAATTAGAGGTCAAATGATAATATTCAACAAATGCTTCATTCAAAAAACAGGCACTTATAGGGCTTGAAAATTGTTTAAGATACAGTTTCACAGCTCTGGCAGCAGACAGCGGTGAAGGGAAATCTCCACAAGATTAATAATTTTTCTTCTCAGCTGTGTGAGGTAAGTCAGTAAAATTTAATGGAGGCAGAAACAGAGGTGTAGGGAGATTATTGACTTGCCCAGGGTCCTAGGGGATTGGGGTGTGACAGTGCCACCCCAGCAGCACGTGGTGCTGTGGGTACACACAGGTGGTGTGGGATGAGGATGCTCTCGTTAGCTGGGCACCATCATGCAGAGCTCTGGCTGGGCAAGAAAGAGGTGGCATAGTGTGGAAGTGGTTGTGCCAAACAAGCGTCAGAAGGGTGGAGGGACAGCCAGGGAAGCAACCTCATCTGGGATGGGGCTGGGGACAAACGTGCTGGGCCAGAAGCAGCTCCTGTTCATTGACCCAGGTACAGCATTCATAGCTGAGTGATGAAGTCAGCGAGAGCCACGGGTCTGCAATCCTACTGCAAGACACCTGACATGCAGGTGTTGGCTTATTAAAGGTTTTTTACCTTTTGGTAGAAAGCAGTTGAACAAAGAAGCAGCTGTTCCTGTAAATGTGCACTTGTCTAGGCTCCAACCCTGCTTGTGATGTCCCAGTTTTCTCAGTCCAGGTATCCTAGACACTAAGAAAATGCGAGGACTAAATTTTCTCCACTTTATCCGCTGCTCTTGTCATGGTTATCCTTCCCATGGTTACTGCTACTGCTTTCATCCCTTGCTCTCCCTTCCAAAGCCACTCTTCCTCTTCCTGCCTTTAATTTTTATCCTGCTTTGAGATGCATATTGCCTGAGCTACTTTTCCCCTGCTGTGCTAAATTGGCCCTTGAAGAAGGCAATGCCTTCCATCATCATGTATCATTGCTCATTTTCCCTTACAGGAAGGAATGACTGCTGTCGAGGGTGTCCTGGCCTTGATGATAGGTGGCTTGATGTCTGTTATGGTTGTAGTCTTCAAATACATGAGCAGCAAAAATTTCCTTCTCTTATGGTCTTTTTATTCTTTCTTGAATGTGCACTGAGAAAAAGGAACTTAAAATGAGCTGGCAGTGGCTGAATAGCAGCACAGAGGAATACATTATTGTCTGGTTCAGAGGGGGCAGAACGCTGCTGCTCTTGATATGAGATGCACCCTTGCCTGCCATGTGCCCCCACTCAGAGCCTCCACTGATGTTCAGTACCTTTATGATTTTAATGCTGGTGAAAAAAGAAGAGCCTATCTCCTTGATATAGTTACTGGAGCTATTAAATAGTGAGCTGAATGGAGAACTGAGATCAAAGAAATGTTGTTTTATTCTAACCTTTAAGTTCATTTTCCTTGGTAGTACTGTAAGCTGTGCTATGTATAAACTCAACTTCAGAAGTGTTGATGTGAGCTGATACCTGTAGGGACAGCAGACTGAAACAAATGTCTGTTTATTGTGCATGAACCATTGCTTAGTGAAAGACAGGATCTATTTAGAGAAGAAGACGGGTAAAGAAAGACTGCTGAGAGGCTTTGGAAGGCAATGACAATTTAGAAATTGATTTATTTTATGTATCTGTAGAACAGTGATATATATACTTTTTGATATTTGGGAAATGTCAATTTCTTTTCCATGTTGTGTTCTAATAAAAGCAGCTATGTAGTTTTCCTAACCATGAAAATATAGATGGTCACCACCCTGAAAACTCTTCTTCTGTGTGTTTTGGTAACCTGTTATCCTATTTCCAATAATTTGTGGTCATTTGAATGAAACAAAATCTGTAAATGTGATACACTTGTGGCAACTGTTTGAGCAATTTGGAAGGTATGTTGATTTTGAACTCCGGAAAGAATTTTGGTATGTCTTGATGCATTATTTGAGGGTGTGTAAGAAGTAAAAAAAGGTAATATGGCTCATCCTGGTTTGTTCTACAGTGGGGTCCATCATGGTTGCTGTGGTTTAATCTTGGTAGCAGCCAAGCCCTCCACAGCCACTTGCTGAGAGGTGTTCTCAGTGTGCCCCCACTGGCTCCCTCCCACAGGGCCTGGCTGGCCAGCAGCTTATGCCAGTTGTTAATGACTGTTACTGTGTGTTTACCTCTTGTTTGGTTTATTACTGACACTTTGTGTAACTGTGGGTCACAGAGGTTCACACAGCTGCTTCGGAAAGATGGAGCAGTGCAGGTAAATAATGTGGTGGCTGCTGCCATCTTTGGAGACATTCGAACCTGGTCTGCTTTCAAAGTGTCCCTGGTTTGAGTACAGGTCCCCAGATCATCCTCTAAGGCTCCTTCCAATCAAAATTATTTAATGATTTGTGATAAGAGGAATTTACAAAAAAATCTGACTTATTTATTTATCCTGTCTAGGTATTTGTTCAGTACATTCTTGTTTCCTACTGCCCTTCTCTGAGAATACCCCATTTTGATTAACTCTCTGGACATAGTTTTGATTATTTAATGACATGCTTATTACTTATTCATGCTCCCCCCAAACGAGAGAGTCAAAAGCCAGCTAGGTGGCTGGCTATGAATTATGCACCCAATCTGAAAATTGATATCCATTCATTTTCTTCATCTGAACCATGGGATCTCTCAAATATTTTTGTCCTCTCAAAAAAAATGACAATGCCATTTCTAAGCCTCTCTTAGCAGAATAATGTGCCTTGGAAAGAGGAAAAACAAAAAGAAAGTATTTATATTTCTAAACAAAATATCCATTCAAACAGGTATTTGCTCTGAGAAGGATGGAGTGAATGCCCATGAGACCACACCAGATAAGAACACCAGGGAAGGGTGATAACTATGTCTGTCTCCAAATTGGTAAAGTATAGTGTCATGTTCTTCACTGCACTGTAAGTAGTTAATAGAATAAACACAAATTATATGGGAATCCAGGAAGACTTTCTAGGCACGTCAGTTTTTTTACAGTAACAAACAATCTCGCTGCTATTTTCACAGAAACAGAGAGGACAGCTGTGGTTGGGAGGGACATCGAGACTGCCTGCTCTCATTGAGGAAAAGTTCACTCTCAAACAGACTCAGCTACACCAGACTGAGATCTGAGTATCTCCACAGCCTCTCTGAGCAAGCTACCCCAATGCCAAATATTTAACAAACTTTCTCCTTTAAGATGGCTTCAACTTTGCTCAGGTGTGCTGACCTCATTGAAACTGGGTCTGTGAGACCCCAGGAGGGTTTAGAGGGCCCAGTGTATCCAGCCAGCCACGTCCACTGCCAGCAGCTCTCCTGGTGACCTGAGCTCTGAGCCACAGAGCAGAGGGCCAGGCTCTGGCACAGCCCTGGCAAGGGTGAGTGGCTGCAGGGGTCTCCACTTTGGGGGTGTTTCTGGACAGACTTCCATGCCAACTTCCCTCCTGGGCTGATTTCTCCCCCGCTGCCAGCCAGCAGAATTGCTCAATTCAATGTTCAGGACCTATGAGGTTTGAAACCTCAGACTCCTAAGTTTTACTTGAAAGTTTGACAATCACAGGGAAACTGTTCCAGACTGCAGCTGAGGATATGATCCAGTTGGTTTTCTACTGTAGTGAGCTGGGAGGGGAGTGAGCTGAGATGAATTGGCACACGGAGTGTCTGTGGGCATATGGGTGATCTCTTTATGGATAAAACCAGATGCAAATTAAAACTGGTTCGAAAAAAAGGAGAGCCACAAAATGAGAGTCTGATGACAGGATCAACTTCTATTAAGCTATCTGCAGTTTAGAGTTCACCGACTTAAGATGCAAAAAGCACACTTGATTTAAAACAAACAAATAAATCTCCATTTTTTCCGGTTTTCTCCTGCTGCTATTCCCACTGTGTAATCTGAGCATAAAGGAAAGACCGCTGCTGAACTTTTTGAAGCCTTCATTTAGCATTTGAATGAAGAACATTAAAAGAAATAATGCAAACAAGTTGAATGTATGTAAGGAGTCTTGGGAGATTGTATCATAGATAAGTAAAATGCTTAGGATTTTCATTTTGTATGTGTAATGCCTTTGCAACCTACTCGCAACATGGTTCCCTGCATGAGGGCCCCCTAATTATTTCATCATGCTGCAGGAAATTCTGGTAGGTTATATCTAAACAGCCCGAGGCAGAGACCTCTTCATCAGATAGAGCATGACATCTGACATCTGTGCAGCCTGCTGCTTGCATGACACACTCATCCAGGCAGTCCGAGCATTGGGGAATGCAGGAGCAGTTGGAGCATGGGGATAACTGGAGGTGGCAAAGGGTTCCTCTAACCCAAATATAAAACTTCATCCTTTCTCTTTGTGATGGCCACACCTCACCTCTCTGCAGCAGGCGTGGTCCCGGTGCGGTACCAGCTGGGGCAAGGGGTGGACTCCTGGCCCTGCTGTCCACAAAGGTTCTCCCTGAGGATGGGGCAGCGCGTGTGCCTCCTGTCCCCGTGTGCCTCCTGTCCCCCTGTGCCTCTGGGAGGAGCTGGGCTCTGCAGTGGCAGGGGCACCAACTGGCTGCATGTCCCAGCTTCAGCTGGGGCTCCATCCAGCCCATTCTCCGAGCACCTCCTGGCACGGGTGCCATTCTCAAAGCTCCTCCTGACATCTGTACACCCTGCAGAAAGGGACCAGCTCCCCATGCTGCCTGTGGGAGCCTGAGATGCCATGCTGAGGAGTGGCTTCAGGCTGGAGACAGCCAAACCCCAAGTGATTGTGATGGATTAGGGCTTTGTGTCAGACATGCTATGTGACTGCCTTATTTTTTTTCTCATTGCACTTATTTTTATGGTTCCCAACAGAAAGGCAGATTATTTTCCCTTAAATGAGTAAGTGGTGTTTCTGCTCGGTCAGTAGTGTTTCCTTGGTACAGAAAATGTCTTCTTAGGGAAGTTGTTGTAAGTAGCAGGCTAGGAGGAGTTTGAGCCGTGTAGGGAAAGCCCGTGCCAGCAGCCCTCGCTCTGCTCTCCAGCACTTCTAACCTGGAATTCCCTGCAGCCCCACACTCTCTTCCTGTGATGAATTACCCAGGCCATGCTGTGTGTCCAGAACAGCACTCCTTGCTCTGACACTTGGTGAGCTTGTCTCTTTCTTGCATGGAATAGACTACCTGAAAAGCAAGGGGAAATTCTCTGAAGGAATGTTTTAGGGAAGCAGCAGCTCCCTGTTGTGACGTGTATTTTTACCTGTAGTGTATATTTCCACTGTCTTCAAATATGCAACTCCATTTCCTGACTAATGTTATTATTTGGACTAGTGCTTTCTGCTGTCATGTGTCATGGCTGTTTTGAATCAAACAAGTAAATTTTTAAAATATATTTTTTGACTTTGTCCTTAACCTTAAGCACAGTCCCAGAAAAACATTCAGTTTCAAAGCAGTGGAGTGGGTGGAAGTGAAATTTGGTGTCATGGCATTTGGGCAGTCCCAGTGAAGATCTCACTCTGGACTTGATGCTGCTAACCTGTGCCCTTAAAAATCCTTCACTAATAAATGTTGAAATGTAATCACTAGTAATTATGTCATCAGCTCCATCTATTGGAAATAGTTGAGACTTAGGGTGCTGAAGATATTTAAGCCATTTTGTCCTTCTGCACCAGAGTGCATGTGCAACAAATACCTCCTGTTGTCTTAAAGATCTTTATGTTCTCTTAATGTTTCTTCTCCATCTCCGCACCAAAATCCTATATTTACTGCTACAGAGGAATGAGAATTGTCTTCTCTTTAATAGACATTACATGAATTTATACACACAGAGAATGGTAGAGGATGAGAACTGTACTCTTGTTTAAAAGGTCTAAAGATAAATAAGTTGGAAGTTAATCCTAAAATAAGTCTTTGATATGGATGGAAATTTCATGAATGAATTTATTTTCTTTTTTTCTATCTTCTTAATGAAGAACACAAGTAAAATTGCAGATTCAAACACTTGAGTACTGAAGCAGGCAGGGGGTTGATTAGAGTTCTCTAATTATAACTAATGACAGAAATAACATGGGCTCCTGTTTTGCCTGGATGACATAGGAATTGAGCCACTCATACAAATACAGCACGTCTCCCCTTATTTTCTTATGGCAGATGGTACAAAACTGACTAAATAAACCACACTGTTGTTTGAGGTTCTCAAGAACAGGACCCTCAGTCTGCTCCCAGCTCTGTTCCCTGGGTTCCAGGTGAGTGTGAAATGGCATTGACAGGAATGGAGCGGCAGGTACTGGAGATCACAGCTCTTCTGCTGGCCTTGCTCTCATTTTGGCTGCAGTTATGGGGCTGAGACAGACATCATGCTTAGGGCTCCAGTTACACTGACTTGAGCACTGTGGTTCTTCCTTGTGTTGTACTGTTAGCAGTGAAATTCCTCTGACTGGATTGGGAATGATGCTGCTGTGGTGCTATGCTGAGAATCCCAGCCTGTGTTTCAATATTTACTCACGCTCTGTATGGAATCTCTGAGGAAGGACAGGCCAGGAAAAATGGCTTTTTGCTTAAAAATAGTCAGAATAGGATATTTAGGAATGCATTTATTGCCCTGCACCTGTCCCAATAAACTCCCACCAAACTTTACTGAGTCAGCAGAGCTGTTGGTTCCTCCAGTGCAGCGCTGCCGAGAGCAGGGAGCTGGGCACTGCCTGTGTTCCCCTCAGGCAGGGCTGTGTTCTGCTCAGGGACTCCTTGGACCTGGGTGTCAGCCTGACAGCTTCTAAATCAGGGTGTGCATCACTGATCCTGTTTAGAAACATACCTTGTAATCCTGTTTGTTTTGTCTACTAATGGGCAGATTCATTGAAACAGGCACCTCATGTCCTGAAGCAAAATTTCAGAGCTGAGGGGAACAGAAATGATAAATATTTTTGTTACATTTATTTCTCTGTCAATATTTATACAACCCAATTCCCTGGGTAGCTGTGGGGGAAATTACAGAGGAGAAAAAGAATCCTTGAGTTTCTACTGGACTCCCAGGGAACCAGCCCATGTGCACTCGTATCAAAGGGAAGAGCAAGATGAAGCCAAACAGTGAGTGCAGGGGAGCAGGAGTCGGGAGCGTGTAGGGCTTGGGTGCTCTGTCTGTGGCAGCTGTTCCTGCACTGTGGCACTGTTCCTGTCAGGCTCTGCCCGGTGTGCAGGGGCTGCTGGGGCAGAGCCCACCCTGGCTCTCAGCCCTGGCTCCCCACCCTTGGCCGTGGCAGGGGCACCTGTCCGAGCCAGCCCTGGCACTGCTGGGGCTCCTGCTGCTCTGCCTGCCCCTGGCTGGGCGGGGGGCACCCCATGGGCAGCCTGCTGGGCTCAGCTGTGCCCACCAAGCAGTGCCTGGTGTTGTCCCCAGGTGGTCCCGTGGCTGCTGCCTCTGGGGGAACTGCTGAGGCCAGCGGGAGACGTTCAGCTGCAGAGAGGGGCAGAAGAGCTGCCCATTTGTTCCAGCAAACACTGTGGGAATGGTGAGATGGAGTAACAGGGCAGAAGCACAGAAACAATCTGGCATGCAGACCACAATGACTCCTCTCTTTTTGATTTTTTTATTTCCCCAGGGAATCCCATGTTTATTAAAATGTTAAAATCTATTGTCTCACACTTCCTTTAGGCTAATCCCAGAATTTGCTAGAAAAATCCCTTCTTGTAAAGCATGCATTGTGAATCTATTTTGTTTAAATAGGGTTCACAGTAGAACTTTATGAATGTCAACATTTAAGCATAGCATTTGTGGGTCTGTATGAATAACGTGGCTTCTCTCAAAATGAGAGTAGTATATGCACACATGCTATGTGCTTCCTTAAGGCTCAGGAGAGAATGATTATGTGCAATATATGTGGTTCAAGTGCAACTGTGAAAGTGTGGCCTGACAGCTGGCTGAAGGTGACATCCTCTAATAAACTGCAGTTCCCTGAATGTTCTTCTTTACTATGACAGATAGTAGATTTAATACCTTAAAGCAAATAGTGAGGCAGTCCAGGTAGAGGAGATACTGACAGTGGGAAAAGCAACTGGATTTTAGAAGAATCTGATTCTTGCAAGAAGCTTGGAACATGCAACATGCCTTTAAAATATTTCTTCAGTCTCTTTCACATTAAGAAAATACAGAATCAGCTCATGCATTATAGTCAAAGTGTTTCAGCTGCATACCCTTCCTGGGTCCCCTGCTCATGCTGTAAATCCATACGATTTAGATAATAAGGGCTGTGAAATTACTCTTTTATTCAGTGAAACAGTTGTTTTTTTAAAGGCTCCTGATTAGACTATCAAGATGGGATAAATTGCATTTCTGTTTCAGTGGTCAGAGGACTTTTAGAGGCATGCATCTTCATTAAAAATTACATATTGATTAACTTTCTATCAAAGAGATATATTTATTTACAATTTATTTACTTCTATTATCTTTGTAACTTTTTAATAATAAACCAATCTATGAAATAAACTAGTGTGTTCTTTATATTGCAGTATAAAATATCACATCAATGACTCTGGGGATGTGACGCATTTCACTCCTGACGCAACCCCTACAATTTAAATAAATGATGCATTGGATACATGTGGTCCAAAATATTTCTGTCTGCTGCCGATGAAACAGTGCATATCTCCAGTGTTTTCACTGTCAGCGTTTTCTTCCATTTCCATATTATGATTTCAGGGCTCCTGTCTGCAACAAAACAGAATATTTCCATTATAGGGGAACATTGTGAGTAGAGATAAGGCAGAAAACCTCTGCTAAACTCTGAAGAGATTCCAACCCTGCTCACACGTCCCATAAATAAATAGGGGCCTTCAGTGTTTTGCACAGGTGTGATTCGGCCAGCACTGGTGTTGCAATGCCAGCTGGTAGAAAGGGTCATCTTGGGCAGGGGATCCTCCTGTTCCTCCACTCCTTGTATTCTTTCCTGGAGCGTGAAGTCAGCAGTTTCCAGAGGTCGGGAGAGCAGAAGAAGCCTGGGAGCAGCATGCAGGAGCCGTGGGATGATGCAAAGCAGGTTCCCTGTCCCTGGGAGTGTGTGTGCATCTGCTCCGTGGGACAGGCTGCACACACATGGCCTGGCCACCATGGCTCTTGTGTACAGGGCTCATCTGAGGTGAAATAATGCTGAGAAAGGATGGTACAAGGGGCTTTAGTGGGGTAGTGCCAAGTATCTACTCTAGTCGCTCAGGGATGGATTTCGAAGTGAAGAGAGATCAAAATTTTTTTGGAAGGGAAATTTCTTTCTTCCACTGTTTTCTCTTTGCTCAGGGACAGTCACTTAAAATTACATTCTGGGGATGTTGCCACTGAGTGGAAAATGATTTCTCAAATGATTGAAAGATGCAATGCCTTCTCCTTGCGTATTTCAAAGAGAACTGCAAAACTATTGAAGAAAAACAATGAAAACATTGTCACTTTTGTAATTTCCCCCTCCTTGGAGACTGCGAACAGCATCTGGGTAGCTATGGGTCCCTGCTCTGGAGCAAGGCTGCCAGCTCTTCCCGGGAGCATAGCCTTGAGCAGCACAGTTACAGAATTGTCCAAAACCAGATGGTGACATTGGAGCCGAAATTACTCACAACTGAAATGCTTTAGTCCTAAATTCCTCCCTCATGTTGCTCCATCAAAGCCAATTACTTTGGCCTCCTCAGCCAGCATCCTTCTGAACTTTGCTAAACCTCTTTGGCTTGTTCCTGTTGCTTGCAAATGGTTTTAGAACAAGTCCTCTTCCCATCCCACAGTCAGAGAGCATGGGCAGTGGGCAAAGGTGTGTTGCTAGGGAAAGAGCTGTCTCCTGCCTACAGATCTGCTCTTGACCTGAAGAGATTATGTATGATTCATTAACAGCGGGTCTAATAAAGCTGGAAGGTTTTTAGAATGTCACTCATTGCTTGCATCAAATTCTGCCAGCTGTTATAAATGCTCTCTTCTCCAAAGAATGTAAAATAATACAATGTAAAAACTAAAAATCTCACTCACTGGAGTCCACAAACACTTGGCAGCTAAGCTGCTGCTCAGCTTAAGAAGAACCGTGTTGGTTTAGCAGACAAAAGTTTGACAAGGTCCCTTCTTTCCTGGTCACTAGTTCAGATCCAGAGCACGTTCATAATCCCCAGCTGCTCTCCCTGGGGACATGTGATGGAGCTGCCCAGTGTGAGCCAAGGGTTGCTGGAGAATGAGTAGTCCTCCCTCCCTCCTCCAGCCTCCCCTGCTCCTACACTGGTCTTCAGCCATAAAGGTGAGCTCGTGGGTTGGAAAGCGAGCGGGCTGAGAAAAATGTGGGGAGGGTGAGACACGTCAGAGCAGGGCTGGAAACTCTCCCTGCCAGCATCACACTTTGAGTTTATTATTTCCTCATAGATGCTTTGGTATGTGCCAGTTTCCCATGGACAGTGTGCTGTGCAGTGCTGTCTTACAGGCAGAGGCAGGAACACAAAAACTGTTTTTTCCCCCTTTATTGCTTCCCACCCAGAAGTAACTTGAGTGAATTTTCTGGAGTTACTCCAGTTAAAAAATGGAGAAGTGGGAGAGTCTTTGCTTAAAACAGTTCTTCAGAAATGATGTTTCCCATGGCTTATGTCACCTCACAGTGTCACATGGATCATGGCACAATGCTGTAGTACTGCATCGATTGGGAATGTTTCCAACACTGCAGTACTGAAGTCACAGTGAAGGGGAAGAGAACACAAATATCTGGACTCTGGGTTTGTCTTTGGCCAGGCATGTATGGAAAGGGAGTGTTTGTCTTTAAGCTGAATGCTTCTCTCCGCAGGCTTCAGTTTGATTGCATTTACAACTTAAGGGGCTGCAGTTCCATGCCAGGCATTTCAGGTGCTTTTTCCCTGTATTCCAGGAAGGAATATAAATCCACAGCATTGGTGACAAAATAAATAGTGGACCCAAATGTTTTGTCAAAGAGTCATCCTTCCCTTTGGGAGAGCCAGGGCTCATGGTGGGGGGTCAGGTCTGTGCTGACCATGGAACTCCTCATACTGAGCTGTAATGCAATGCTGCATTTCCCTTGTGGAGGGGGGAACGCCGCCACATCTGGTAATGATGTTATTCTTATTGCATTCGTGTGTTGCACTGCTGTATGGACCTTGGAAACATACAGCCAGCCATCTGATCCAGCTTTTTCTTGACTCTACACATTCACTTACTCATCAGCTCTGAGGCATATTGACTTAATTCCCTCTGTTTTCTAATGCTGTGTGTGGTTTAATCACATCCCCAGGAAGAGGTGTAATTATTAAACCACAGGAAAGTTAATGACTGGTATTTGCTCTTCAGCATAACCCATTTCGGTGTCTGGGGTTTGGCATGTCATCCAATGGGAAAACCACCTCCGAGACATAATCCTCAAAGCACACATGATTTTCCAGTGATTTATGCATTTTTTTCTTCCATATCAGTTTTAACAATAGCTTTGCTGGTTATTTTAGAAAACTGTGTTTTCTTGATCAGGCTTACTGTGCTGAAAATTCTTCCTTGAAATTATCCCATGTTTTATTTGGGGGATGGGTATTACACTGTATGCAAGCTATATTTTACATAAAATTTGCATACTTGTGAAATGTTGCCTACAATACTTGTCCTTACACAAATGCATAATTCAGGGGTTTTTGTTAATTCAAGAGCTCCTAATGTACTTTACTTATTATGTATAAAATCCCTAGGAAACTGGCTAACAATTGCTCAACATTTTCTTTACTGGAGGGATTTCCTGGCAGTCTCTCCATAGCAGTTGTATATAAGTAGCTCTTCATATGTCTTATGAATTCTGGGTAGCTAATGATCCACTAAACTATAGCAAATTTTATATTTGTCAGAAGGAAGGGAATAGAACCCATCAGAAAACAGCATTTCTGCATTTGATTGGTACTTTATTTAGGAAATCATGATCTGAAATCAAATTTCTGCTTTTTTTTTTTTTGTCTATAAGGTTCATTAAAAGATGATAATAATAATAAAAGCTTAGAAATAGTGTTAGTTGAAACATCTTTGTTAGTCCCCAGACAAAGTTTGTAAACCAAACAAGAAATTTGTCAGCCATGGGCAGTTGAGGAGTCCCCATTCTCAGAGGAATTTATAAGCCATGTGGATGTGGTGCTTGGGGACATGAGTCAGTGGACTTGGCAGTGCTGGGCAATGCTTGGACTCGGTGGTCTTGGAGGGCTTTTCCAACCCAAATGATTCTGTGATTACCAGCAGAGCTGCTGCCTTCATCCCTTGCTGTGTGCTCCGCCTGCCCCAGCCTTTGCTCTGTTACCTTTGCTCTGTTAACTGATGTTAAACATCCCTAAACCAGGCACCAGAGAGACTTTATTAGAGAATAGTTAGAGTTTGGTCTATGGGTGAAGGAGACGGGTGCAGGGATTATGCTTTATTTATTATGTTTGAAGTCCTAAGATGGAGTGGGAAGGGCATACCAGTGATAGATAGTTCAGGAAATAACTGTGTGATATCAGGGAAAACACCCATGGTCTAGGGTGCTACTTTGTGTGAACAAAGGAATCAGAACTGCATTGAGTAAACTTGAAATAACCATGTCTGTTTAAATAAACTGGTTAATAGCTCTGGAAATGGAGGGCTAGCAATATTTTCTGGAGTGGACATGACCGTGGTTTGGTTTGTGTTTCACAGAAATGAATACATCAGAATTGAATATTACTCAATTGCACTTTGATGGCTTTGCTCCCTGAGCATTTGTGAGACTTCTAGTCTTACCATGCAGGAAATTTACTTTCCCTGCTTTTCAGATGTTTAGTCTGAGCTTTTTTGGGGCTGCTCTTGAAAACTACAAAAATCCATAAAGGGTTGGTATTGGTTTCATGCACAAACACCACATTAGTGGTGTTTTGCTACATTCACTTTAAAGACTGTTTCTGATTTTATGTATTTCAGTTCAAGAATGTCAGGATTCTTAATTTAAACTGTCCTTGAAGTCAAACACAGACTTTAAGCTTTTGTTTAGGAATTTATGGTCATTTGCACATCGAAGTGCATATAAAGATGTTCCACAGCACAGCAGACATTGTACGTGGTCTGGACCTGGACAATCCAGCTTTGGGATAGAAATTAATCCTCCCTCATCCCAAATGCCTAAGCCACCTCCTCAACCTGGCAGTGAAGACAGGAAAAGTGTCCCCATCACCAACAAAATTCCCTATTCTGTGGGTGCAGGTGAGTTGCACCAGCAAAGGTGACACTCAGAGAAGGTGCTTTCTGCATGTCCCCTTTGGCATGGGAGGGCTGAAAGCGGTGGCACGTGGGGAAGCTGGCTGCCTGCTGCCTTAACTGTGGGGCTATGCAGTCTTAACTGGAGAAAATCGGATGATTTCTCAATGAAAATGTCCATGGCATGGGAATTGTTTTCATGTTTCAAGAAAGATGAAATCTAGGAAAGTGCTTTTGTTTTTGCAAAAGTGAGGATGAAAAAGAAGAATGTCATTAGGGAGAAGGGAGGCAGTTGTTCACTTAGAAAGTTTGAAACTTGCTTTTGAAGCAAGAGAACATATTGCTATTTTTTCCCCCACTCTATAAATAACTCTTGGCAGGCAGAAACAACCTTGATTGCATGAGATGAAGTAGAGCAACCAGCAGGCTCTACAGCAGAATAAATGGCACAGTGCCAAGAGCTTCATCAAATGAATAATAGCTTCCACTTGACAATCAGTAAAGTGCCTCTTCTCCTGTGGATTTAGTTTTTAATGATGATTAGAGAGGATGGGCCCCCAAAATTTCTCTGGTAGAAATGACCTCCTATTAATTTCTGTTACTTGAAATGCTGAATTCAAAGCTATTTTACAGCTGCAAAACCAAAGGCACTGACATAAAGGAACTATTATCTTTGTAATTGTAGCAACAAGTACTAAATTTGTCATTGATTAAGAGAGACTTTTAAACTTCATGATTCCTCTGTTGTCGATGTCCCTTACATAATATTCTGGGCTACCCAGATTGCTGTTCTTTGGAAATAAAATGTTTGCTAAAGCATGAAAGAATATCTTGTGGATTAGGAACCCTTTCTATAGTACTGCCTTTGTTTAATTTAATTCCTTTACATGTTTTTTATCTAAAATTTGGTACTGATGGTTGTGGGAAGCCAAGGGCATGTTTCAGTACGTGGAGCATGGGCGAGCCTTTCCCAGGTGAGTGGTCAGGGTCAGGATGGGAGGAGTGCTTTGGCAGTGGGATGCCACACAACGAGAACAAATAAATAAATCCCAGTCGTCACTTTCCCTCTGAACAGAGAGATTTTCCCTGCTCTACTGAGTAAAGAAACCTGGGGATTTTAAAGCAGAAGTAGTTAATTGCCTTGAAAACCTGGACCTGCAACACACATCCCATGCAACCTTATTTTTTGTTTTGTTTTGTTTGAAATAAAATGGTAGGAGGAAACTTTGGAGAATGCTGTTAGACCCTCCATGGTGTTGTCTTTATGGGGAGTTACAAGAAAGGCTGATTAGGAGTTAGTCCTTGATTAAAATGTAGAAGCAAACTGTAGTCTAGTCTAGGCTTCTGTCCTTGTGTTGCTGTGAGTGCTGGTGGCTCAGTACAACGCGCACCACACAGTGTTTAATAACTTGCTGTAATTTTACAGAGCTATAAATTATGATCAGCTCCATGATTAATGTCCCAGAGGTGCCTATCTCCCTGCTGGCAAGCCCAGGAGGACAGCAGAAGGCTGTGCTGATGGGGCAGGCTCACAGGGGCTGGGTGCCCACCGCCTTCATCCTGGGGAGCACCGTGATGGCAAAGAGTCCCTTCCCACCCCCACAGAGGCTTCCTGGGAAGCCTGGCTGGCCCTCCATGCTCCCTGTGGGAAGGAGAGGAATGACAGAGGAAAACAAGAAAGCAGACAGCATTCATTAATGATGGTTGGCATGAGATGCTTACTAAATGAACAAAATGAGTGCTTGGGGCGAGTAAAAAAATGCCCCTAAATGAATGTTAGAGCCAAAGGTAGTTTCAGAAGGCTGCCCTGGTGTGCCCCACTGTGATGGAGCATCAGCAGAGGATGAGTAAGGAGCACTGTAATGAGAAATGTTTGTCAGAGCAGGTCCTCAGACTTGTTACTCATGGGCCGTAGCTGCCTCGGTGTGTTGAACTTGACTCCCTGCAAGGTGAGCCTCTGTGTCAGCGTGAATCACACTGTTAGGAAGCTCTGACATCTACAGATGGCACTTAGCGGGATGCTGCAGGGAAAAATAATGAGAAAAGACTTAAAACCCCTATCCATATTATGTACCATTAATATGTGAGAAAGGACTGAATATACAAAAATTAAGGGAGTCAGTTTTAACCGCTTGCTTAGAATATTTTAAAATATTTTGTTCTGAATTTCTTTCTGAATTTCTTTTGTTTTTTTTTTTTTTGTTTCATATTATATTTTCAAAATTTATGAAAAAGTGATCAGTTTTTCATAATAAAAAACTAACTTTGAATAAAAACTTGGAACTTTTAATTTAGACTTTTAAAACTGGATTTTGGATTGGATATTGAAACTGTCAGTTTCTCACAACTGACCTTTTTGCCTACATACAAAATTACTGTTGATGAATCAGCACATTTTAAAATATAAACGTTTCTCTAAAAACATTTGGCAGGCAATGTAAGTATAGAGAGCATGTGCTCAGAGATAGAAATTTATTTCTGGACCTGGTATGTGTTCTGTGGGAGTTGGGATTTTCTTCAGTTTCACCATGAGTGAAAATCATCTTGCAAATCTTTTCTGTAGATACTTCTTTTGGCTGCCTTAGTGTGTTGCGTTATATTGTGGTTTTTTGCCATGTCAACAAAAACTGAAATGAGCATTTTGGGGTGAGGCTTTTGTGTGTGCAGGTTCAGATGCTGGGTGCTGCGACCCTGGCCCGATGCTGGCACGGAAGGAGCTGTGCTGTGCTGTGCTGTGCTCTGCTGTGCTGTGCTGTGCTGTGTGTGCCCCTGGCAGTGGGGAATGGCACAGGGCGTTGGTGGGACACTGACCTGAGAGCACAGCCAGAGTAGAGGGAGGTGCTGGTGCCCCTGCAAGGGGAGCCTGGGGCATTCTGGCCCTTGCTGGTTTTTCTACTTTAGCTACTGGGTTCTGCACTGAACATTTGCAGGATCTCACTTTATAGTTATTGGCAGAATTTGGCTTTCATTTAGCAAGGAGTGCCCTATCACTTAATCTAGAGTTCTCAGGAATGATGTGTGATCAGCTAAAAGTGTTTAAACTGCATTTCTCTGCCATCAGATGTACTTCAGGGAATTTTCACTGAAACTATTGGAGCTCTTTTCAAGGTTTGGAGAATACAATAGAATAGCCAACACTGACAACAATGAATTGCTTTTGTGAGATGCCACAACACTTCAAAAATCATCTCCTGCTTTAAATTCAGGGCACTGTGGGACTCTTTAGGACATTGCTGTTAGTGAGCACTTCTGGGACAGTGAACTGTGTGTGACCAAGGTAACACCAGGCAGCACGGAGCCAGGAATGTAATCTTGGCTCGTGGTTTACAGACTGGGGAGGCAGAGGGGTGTCCAGAACACTGTGAGGATTCATTTTCTCCCCTGGCCAAGGCTGTGCACCATGCCCTGTAGACCCTCAAAGATCATACTCAAACCAGATGGTCGTAAGAAGGCAGCTTTTGCGAAACCCCTCCTACTGACAAATGGCCTTTGCACAGTCACACATCTTAAAGAAGATCCAGCATCTTATTTAGGAACGGATAACCCATTTGTCCTTTCCTTTTGCACCTTCCTTCATCATAGAAGGACATCCCTGTGTTTACCCTGGCGTTTCAGTGTAAGTTCTGCCACTATTGGGACACCCTTTGTAAGGCTGTGGCGGCCTAATATTTGTGGTTTAATGTAAATTTAAATACATCTGGGCTATCTTGGAGGCACCAGCATTGTCTATGGAACTCTAAGTTGTTGTACATCTGTGAAAGCAAAGTAAGGTACTGGGTAACACCTTATCAGGGATGCTGCCAGGACATTGAGTCAAATTCAACTCACATATGTTAAAAGTTTGAGTGTATTGTTTTAAGTTAATGAGTATAGCTTTAACTCAAGACAAAAACAAATGTTGAAACCAGGTGAATATGACTTTGAACCACGCAAGAATTTCCCTTGTGGGTTTTTTTTTTTCCCCCTCTTTAATTCAATTGAATAACATAATCAAAATACTTCATAGGAATGGTAAGCTTTAAAGTGTTTTACTCCACTAGTGTGGCCTGGTCATTTTGTGGCAGTCTGTAACTCAGAAAATGATAAAAATTGTTTATTGCAGGTATTAGGAATAAAAATCAGCTTTAGAAACTGACCCCTTGAGTAATTCTTGTGATTTTATCTTGTAGAAACTCATTGGACTCCTTTGGAGAGCTTTGTCACAGACATGTACTTTGTAGGTAATCAAGTTTTAGAGAGAATTAATAATTTTCCATAAGAAATCTAACTCTTCTGTATATCTTCATATTTTTATAATCATTAAGAATAACAATAATTATTTTTTTCTGGAAGATTCTTCCCCCTTTCAGCCTCCATTTTCTAACGACATGAATGGAAAAAAAACCCAAACAAACCAACAATTTGTCAAGTGTTTCAAGGACTTGTTAAGCCCTGAAGCCTTCTGAAATCTGAACATGCAAGACAAAGGAACTAAGACTGAAGCTTCCCACCAACAATCCTGTGACAGCTGCCTCAGCTGGGAACAGAGATGCTCACAAGTCCCGTACTGCTGTAAGCTGTGAGCTGTTACCTGTGCTGCCAAACTGAGCAGCAGTCCTGAGGTTCATTCTTTTCTTACCTACAGCTGATTTTCCCATCATGGAGTAGATTCTTCTCACATAGATGGTCCTCTTTTATCAGCTGGAGATCAGACCACAGAAATTTCAGAAAATCTGGGTGGAAGTGGAATCAAATCTACTTCTTTATTATTCGGGATTTAGTGTATTTTGTACAGGTTTTATAGGTCTGAGCTATATTTAGCAACCAAAGTGAGAGTCTTCCTTCTCAGGGAATGAAACATTTAACACATCACAAGAAAATGCTTCAGCGGTGCCTCTGAGGCTCTGAAAGTCTGCTTGATAAATTCTGATCAACACTTTTTTATTCTTAATAGGCAGACTTTCACCTTTGCAATAGGCTTAAGACCTTGACATGAATAGAAATTCCACCGAGTAAAAAGTGACTTTCTGGCAGCTCTTGAGGGCAGAGAGGTGGACTCTAGTGTGCCTACAGTCCAGAGTGCCCCCCTTTGCCCGGGAATTATCCAGCAACCTTAACAGAAAAGAAAGACAAATCATTTATGCAACAGCTTTGGCATAATGCCTCCACATCACTGTGCCAGAAGCATTTCTGACGTGAACTAGAACCCTTGAGCACTGCCTTTGTGTGTGAGGTGGATGTGCCCTAAATTCACAGTGTCTGCTCCCTGTGAGTGGCTGGAGGTGAATCCAGCCCCCACTGCTGCAGAGGTGAATAAGATTTGGCTCCATTGACTAAATGGCAGCACAGTCCTGGTTCACTTCCACGGGCTTTTACTGGTGATGCAAAACCTTCTTTTACAAGGCTGACTGTGAATCTTGGCTTCTCCAATGTGGTGTTCTTGAAAAAGTGCCTAAAAGCCGCTTAGACCACATTGAAGATGGAGTTTAATCCTTCTGTTCCCAAGTGATTATTTCTTCCTAGATGAAAATTGGCTGAAATATTCTAATAGTTTCCTGAAGTCAGTATGGATTTGGCTTGAGCTGGTAAACTGCAGAGCTGTAGTATCTAAGAACTGGGATGGAACAATAGCTATTCCAGTACTCCCAAGGAGCAGGGCTAAAAAAGAATATGTTCAGGGCTCTGCTTTGTTAATATGTGAGTAGTAAAAAAATGTGCATTGTGAAATTTAAGATCAGAACTTGTTTCCCTTGCTCTTGCTGTGGTAATCAAAATTATTATATTTTCCCAGTATCACCGTACTGATCGTCCAAAATGCAAAGGCAGAACATGATGCAGTTCAGTGACTCACACCAAACAAAACAATGCTTAATTATCTTTAATAAAAGCTGCATTTTTCAAGAAACTTAAGTCCCAGAGCAGCCATGCTGAGGCAATCTGGTATTTATCAGTGAACACAGCCCCTTCGTGGGATGTTTAAGTGCTTGCTACAACAGATGGGGAAGAACTGATTGATCCCTGAGTGTCCACAGTAGTGTGTGGGTTTGTCTCTGGAGGGTGGTCAGCCCTGGCCCACCCCAGTGCTGTAGGTCCCTGGCTTATTCCCCATCTATCTTCGCCCATGTTTCATTAAGTGTGTCAGCGAGAGGACAGGAATGAACTGTTAGAAACCCTTACTCACCCCAAAAAGCTGCAACCACTTGAAGACCAAATTTAGCCTAATTATTTGATAAGAAATTAGATGGCAGAGGTACATTTTAGGAAAAAATGCATATCCAGGAGCGGCAGGGCTGTAAGGAGCAGAATTCTGCTGGTTGTGTCTGAGACGAGCAAGCGCCTCTGTGAAAGGCTGGCTGTCACTGCAGCCAGGTCTGTGGCTGCTCAGCCCTCTCCGAGAACCTGCTGCTCAGTCATACCTCTGTTTTTTTTTTGGTAGCAGCAATACTTTACCTCTTTCTGCTACAGATGATTTCCTTCTCACCAGACACAGCCAGCCCCTCTCGCTCCTGGAGCTGCCTTTTGCCCCTCCCTGTGTGACACCATCACGACAGTCTGCAATGGGCTGCGTGAGTGAAAAATATAGTGAAAACATAGTTTGTCCAAATAACAGAGAAGAAACTCCAATCACAAAATTATAGAATTGTTAAGGCTGGAAAAAGCCTCTTAAGATCACCAAGTCCAGCCATCAACCCAGCATCAATCCCATGTTCACCACCAACCTATGTCCTTGAGTACCACAGCCACGTGCTTTTAGAACACTTCCAAGAATGGTGATGCCACCACTGCCCTGGGCAGCTGTGCCAGGGCTTTACAACCCTTTCCACAAAGAATTTTTCCCTAATATCTAAACTAAACCTTGCATGGTGCAACTTGAGGTCATCTCCTCTCTTGCAGGTTCGGTTTGCTGGGAACAATATGGTCCCAGGCTTCAAGCAGTATGTGGTCCTTGTCCCTCGAGCATTCTTGAGCTCCACTCAAGGCTTCCTGGGCTGATGTAGTTTGTGATAAAAGCACAGTGAAGCACCGAAGTGACACCAGTGGTGCTGCCCGGGGAGGACCCCGAGGTGGGTTTTAGTCCCGCGGTGTCCTGGCAGTGACACATAACCTCACCAGCCCAGAGGGTGGCCAGGGGCTGGGATGAGAGCAGACAGCTTGGAGCAAGGGAGGGATGAGCAAAACCTCAACTTTGTTTCCCAAACCACTGAAATAATTCTCCTTGCTTTGGCACTGATTCCTAAGCTTCTCTCTTTGCTTCCATGGGACTTCAGTTTGTGTTTAAAGTAAAGCACATTCTTAATTCCTCTCTTGGATTAGGAACCACTGAAAACAGATAACATGTCTTGTGTGAGAGCACGCAAGCCAAAAGGATGGTTGACATGGCAACAGCTGAAAAATTTCCCCTGTGCAAGAAGCTGGAGTACCCTGAGCAGAGGAATGCTTGTCCCTCCTTGCCTGTATGCCTGATGACTGACGGGGAGCCCAGCCAGCATCTGGATCCTCCCAGCCGCTCAGAGGTGCTCAGCCCTTACTCAGAGCAGGGTGAATGGGTAGAGACATCTTAGTTTTTGTTCACTTTGCTCATTGCTACGTTGTATTTATGAAATCTCAGGTGGACCAAACTTCGCCTTCACTCGGGAATTTTTTGTGTAATTGTTCCCGCCTCAAGTTAAATGGATGTGTTTGATCATGGCTTTGTCTCCAGCCACAGACACAGCCAGTGCAGCCCGCACAGGCTCTCGAGAAGATCCCTGTAAACAGACATGTTTGCATGATTTTTGAACATATCATCGTGGGTACTTTGGTCTTTGCCCAACCACATGCACAGAATTGTGGAATATCCTGAGCTGAAACAGACCCATGAGAACCCTTGAGTCCAACTCCTGACTCCACACAGAGCAACTGGAAGGTTAAACCATATATCTGAGAGCTTTGTCCAAAGAGTTCTTAAGCACTGGAAGGCTTGGGGCTAATTAATCGAGTTGTTATTTTTAGTTACTCTAAGTAATGTTTGTACGTAGGCAACTATGTTATAGGTCAGATTCCAGCACTCAGGACTGTATAGCCTAATTCCTGGTTTCTAGAGCCTTTAGAAATAATTAGTAGTGATGAAGATGACTCTTGTTCAGCTGTTAACTTTTAACACTGAAGAGCAAATAGGGCCTTGACAGTCAAAAATGCTGAATAAGTTGAATTTTACAAGGAGATGCCATGATGAACAATGCTACTGTGACCTTGCTGTTTATTGGGCTGTGTTTGCAATACCACAGTGTTTTGAAAAAATCATTTCCATATGAGCATTGGTGTGAGATTTTCCTTTCTGAACATACCTTCCTCAGTTTGTCATGGTTTTCACTGCCATGGAGCTCTGAGCAGGAACCTATCTGTTTTCAATTGGTTGCCAGAACACTTACATACTTAGACTGTTCAGTTAAAACTGATTTATATTGTGGATATGAAGTTGCAGTTACAGACTTTTATTGAATAATCATCATTGGTAAAGAAAAAGCTGAGACATGCTGCAGAGAGTTGAAATACCTCTGAACCCATGGGCTTTCATTTGAGTGGTGAGGTAGAGAGCCATCTGCTATCTTCCCAAGGGTTGAGAAGGGTCTGGCATGCTCCATCATCAGTCTGCTAGGAGATCTCAATTTGATACTGAGTGTGGTAATGGATGTTAGAAGGAAAATCCCGAAAAAGGTCAAACCTCCCTTTGCTTTTCTTGCCATAGTCCTGCTTCAGAGGGAGCTCTGCTCACTAACCACGATACCATGCTGGGCATGAGGGCAGTTTATGCTGAACCATGTGTGATTACAGCCAGAAAGTGACTTTAATCACTCCATGCCTCTGCTACTCTGTTGGTTCTTGCTGGATGGAAAATGCCTTTGGGCACGGATTGGGTGTGGAGAGGTCACTTGTTTGGCAAGGAAGCCAAAGACTCTGGACGTGAAAACTCAGTCTCCTGCTGAATGCTCCTCCTGTGGCACGACATCTGCGTGCCCTTGGGTAAATTGCTCAGTCACTTGATATCCCTCCACCCATTTTCTGCAAAGTGATGCACAACTGCATTTCTTAGGGGTTTCACAAAGGAAAATATACCAGAGATGGGGAGTTGTGCAGCTTCTGCCTGAGCCTTGTAACAACACCAGTCCTCCCTGGGTTCCTTGAGTGTTTCACTTGAGCCGGTCATGGTGGGATCCATGGTCCCCCAGCACAGAGGAAAGGTTTAGGTTAACAACTGTGTGTTCCTTACACTCACATTCACCTGTCAGCTTTGCTCAGTCTCCCAGCATGATTAAGTCATCCAAGAATGAGTTGAAAGGCTTGGATCTGTAATTAAAACAGGAACACATGGCTTAGTTTCCTCTTACCTGTTGCAGAATGTGGAGTGTGGGGCATGTAAGACATGAGCTGGATGTAAACTTCCAAGAGGAACTGAGCAATCATCTTGGCAACACTGCCTGGGGCTCACAGGCTGCTTTTGATGCAGCTATAGGGTTACCAGAGGATTGCTCACATCCCTCTGACTGTTGGAATCTTGGGATTTTGATGACATTTCCTTTCGCTGTCTATATCTCTTCTATTCATTTGTAAGAGGGCCTAAGTTTTTAATTAGGTTAAAGGAGTCCTAGTCATGTTTTTTCCCTCAGATTCTTTCTCAAGGAATCAAAACTGAAAAGAATAGAGTCTTGACAGAATTTTGGCTCTGGTCTTCGGCTAGTCTTGAGTCAAAATGTGGTGCGAAAAGTGTAAGCTTACACTCTTTCCATCAGCAGTGAGTAATAATGGGCTGCAGTGTTTGGTTTGAGTATCAGCTGCCTTTGCAGCTCAAACCCAGTATTTGTGTGTCTGTCTGGGGGTTTCTCTGGGGCTGGTTCTGCATACAGATGCCCAGCTCTGTGCCCAGGGGCTCCCAGCTGGCACCCACAGGCTCCATCACACTGCTGGCACAGGCTGAGCCACCCTCAAACTACACTGTCCTTTGGGCAGGCTTTGTAGGAGCTCAGCCTGCCTCACAGTCCCCCTTTACAAGTGTCTGATGCTTGCAGTGGCTGATGCTTGCAGAGCAGCTGCCTGAGCCTCTCCTCTGGATGTTCCTTCCCGGGGCAGTGCGAGAGAAATGTGTGAGGCAAAGGTGTTTGGAACTGTGAGTTACCAGCAGGTGCTTTACCTGCTGCTTTGGGCAAACTGCAGTCACTCTCCGAGGCTAAAGCTCATGTTAAAAGGGCAACTGTGATTTGCTTGTGGAAAGACAGGCAAAATGGGCATTTATTTAAGTCACACAGAGAATCTACAGGAAAACAAAAGACAGGGATCAATTCTCTCAAGTTGTGGGCCTCAACTACAATTACAAACATGTTTTACTCTCATTTACTTGCTTTGTCATCAGGAGTTTATTTTGTTAAATCCTTAGATGTCTCAGTGCTCCCTATGGCAGGAATGAGACAGTGCAATGTCTCGTTGCCTGCCACACTTTGCCATGATAAAACTGCTCATGTTAGTATGTGTGTTTATTTATTTTATATGCCCAGGAAACTTTTCTTGCAGTTTACTTTTACTGGCTCCAATTGTACATTCTCCATCAAATTACTAATTCTTGGTATCCCACTGGAAACCACCACATCTCCTCCACTTGCTCAAAGACTGACCTAAGCAGGAGTGTTTTGATGCCAGACTCTGACTCATGGAAGCAAATCTCGCTCCATATTTCAGACTGTGACCTGGCAGCTCAGACAGGTGTGTCATGTTTGTGTGCTGATTGTTTGTGGCACATGTATTTAAGCTCCTTATGCAGCAGAATTCAGAGCCGTCCTTGTTACTGTCAGACAAAATATCACTAAGGTTTGGAAAAGAAAGAAATACTTGTTTCTGAAATTTTGTGCTTTGGTTTTGCCCTTAGTCCTTTTTCTGACCTAGGTCCAGGGTTGGTACCAGCTGGTGCCAGGAGATCCTGTGTCCCCAGGTCTCCTCACTGTCTGTGCTGCAGTGGAAGGTTCTCTGGCCGTGCTGCAGCTGGAGAAGGATGTGAAGGGGACAGAAGGGCTTGTGCTCTGAAATGGATAGAACTGAAATTATTTGGCTGAGCACTTTGCACCCAGCTTTAATTTTCATATTTTAAACTTGTATTAAAATGCAAACTGATGAACAATCTTCTGGAGTGCCTCATCCATAGCTGTGAAGAATACCCACATCTTTTCCACAGAGAGGTAGTGTTGTTGTGCCTCTCACTTCAGATTTGAATTCTGGTCTTTTAAAATGCATTTTTCCATTCAATTTGTGTGTTACTTTAATTTTCTATTCTCTGCATACATATTAGTAATGATAATTCCAAACAATTATTATAATAATAGTACAAAGAGCTAATGGCTACTATCAGCTGTAGGAAGAATCTGAGGCATGTCTGATATGAAATTCAGCAAAAAGCCCCAGCTTTATGTGGTAACCAAATAAAAAAAGGGGACTTGGGATTCAGCTACATAAGTATATATATTGATTGAAATTAGAAGTGACCAATACATTCAATGGTAAAAACCAGGGGATTAACTCTATTCTTGCTTAAGATTGGTTGAAAACAGATCAAGGACAAACCAAGAGAGGACCACTACTCTGACTGTCTGATGGGCTGGAGGCAATGCTCTGGTTCATGTTGCAGGCAGGACTTTAAATCCTAAAACTTCACTCAACTTGTTTAAACCATGGACAACTGATAAAAATTAGATAACATATATATAAAAATACCTTTCACAGAGAGGTTTTGGGGTGACACTTTTTTCCCCCTCCTGTATTGATGCAAACAGAATCGTCTCTGATGGGCACCGTTCCGGGCATCTCCTCTGGGAGCAGAAAGCTGTCAAGGGAACTGTCCTGTGTCCCACACTGCTCCCTTATGCTGCCTCATGCAGAATATAGAAGTTTTCTTGCAGCCAGACCCACGAAGCAAAGATGTGAGGTTTTCCCTAAATTCAGAGTTCACAGGACCTGCCTTGTCCTTACCTGGGGCTGTGTCCAGTGCAGTGTCAGCAGTGTGTTTGTTGTGTGTTATGAAGGTTTGTTCTCTGGGCCAGACTGCTAAATGTCTGTGTGATGTGAGTCATCCCAGCAGAAGCAGACCCCAAATGACCAACAGCTCATTGTATTGTGTCAGGAATAAAGTTTGGACTGGTAACAGGATTTTTTTTTTTTTTTNGACAGAATCAACCCCTTGTGAAAAGAATTTGAAATTTCAAGTGGAAAATGTGGGAGGAGGGAAAAATGCACAAATAATGCCAAGAAACAGACTCATTTCTCTTGCACAAAATATGGAGAATACTTTCCAGCTGGTGGTGGGGGACCCAAATGCAATGTGGTGATCAAAAGTGAATAAACTGAGCTGTCTTTTTATTCCTGTTAGTATAAGTAATTTTCAAGTAAGTCAATAATATACAGTGTGTTGTGAAATCCCTTTTGGGTGACAAGAGCAAGAACAAAAAGCAGATTCTGTGTTTGTTGGACACATACATCCATATTTCACCGGTGAAAACAAGCAGAGCAGGCAGTGCGTTTGAGTGGGGCTGTAGCTGTATACAATGAGCTCATCTGTGTCCAGGTGCAGCCATAAAGGAAACATTTGATACTGTGAAGTTCCTTAAACTTCAAATGCTGGTATTTCTAGAAAGTGAGTTATTTGATGTAAGTGTAAATACCAGGCAAGGAAGGGAGCTGCTTTTCATAGCTTGGGAAGTCATGTGCTGTCTCAGTATAAATACAATTAGCCATTTCATACCTTTGCATGCCAGAAAAGGGTTTTGATGATGTAGAAACTGTGACATTAGCCCTCTATACTCTGTTGATACCTGAAACTGTGACAGCATTGCCTGTAGTTTTGCCAAACCTAGATTTGGGCTGTCTTCTGCCTACAAAACAGCCCTCCCACCTCCTGCCCCAACTCGGGGGCTGTTCCCAGCTGCCTTTTGCAGAACTCATCTTGGCGATTTTCCTGCCTTCACACCCCTGAGCTCTTTCCTGGAACCAGCCTAGGAGGGTGTCCAGCCCATGGCATGTTAGAGGGAAACCGTGGCTGCCATCCTGCCCAGGACAGAGGGGCTCTGGCCAGGACCCAGGGGGCTGTGCTTGGGGAGGACTGGTCACTGCAGGGGCTGGGAGCAGCAGATTCCCACCAGCTGCTAGGTGTGTGCACCCAGTGTAAGAAAAGCTGGTGGTTTGTGTTCATGGATGTGTTGAGAAATGGACTTGGGTAAGGAAGTTGTTTTAGGCTAAGCAAGACATTAATATTAATAAGGAAGACAGGTGTCCTACTACATTCCAAATTATTTTTTTCTACATTGGAAAGCAAGAATTTGTATTTTTTTCACTCTTTGCCTCCTTTTAAAAATGATTTTTAAGCAGTCTTTCAAGTTGCTAAAGAAAAGAGACAGTAAATGGTCTCCTTTGTAGTGTTGTTAAATGTGGGGGCATCAATATGTTTCAACACAATAGGGAGGGAATTAAATAAGAGTTGGATAGCAAAACTTTAGACCAAGCTCTACTCTCTGCAGATGTTTATCCTCCTAAATACAGATACCAAATCTCTTCAGATTCTAAAGGCTGGTTTACACTTGTTTCTCAGTTTCTAGTACTAGAGAAAACTCCTCGCAAATATTGTCTAAAATTCTTACGTTTCAGCCTTCACTGGCATATTTAGATCCTGAAATGTATTGATCATACCTTTGTGCAGGACTAGAAATAAATTACCCTGGGTCAAGTTCTGTTTATACAGGGGTCTGCTCTTGCAGAATTACCTCCTTGACTTAATAACTTCCTTTTGGATGACATTTCTGCCAGAAAGAAGACAAATTGGCTGAGGTCAGCATGCGGATCAGCTCAGTGCGTCGGAGGAAATTGCAGCGGATCAGCCAAACTGGGCTGGGTCTGGCTGAGAGCGCTGGGCAGCGCCCGTGCCGGCTCCGGGGGCAGCGGCTCCCCGGCAGTGAGGGAGCTGCTGCTGCAGGGCGGCCACTTCCAGCCATTCTGCCGTCTGAGCAATTCAGAAATGCTTTTGGCTTCACACGGACGAGTCTTTCAGCCTCCTTGCATTGAATGCAGCATTACTGGGCTGTACCCAAAGTGCTCGAGGGTCTCTGCAGATGCCACACAGTGAGATTTTCCTGCATGTTCCTCCTACTCATTCCTGCAACCTTCTTTGGAATTGTTGTCTTACAAGTAGCTGGGAGCTGAAAGCTTGCAGCTGAGCCTGTCCTCATCATTCACAATGGCAGCGGGGAGGATGCTGAATTTGTTTCCTGATGAGTGACATTAAGGCACAGGACTGAAGGACTGGATGCAGATCCCATAATCCCACTCTTGATGAGTACCTTGGTGCTGTTCTGTGTAGATCTGTATGTTGTAATAGAAAACATTGTATTATATAGAACATGTTATGTTACACAGAACACATTGTGTATTTGTTATGTATTTGACATTATTTATTTTACTTGTACATGTGGACCTAGAAGTATCTGAGTTGGTGAGGAATAGTTCTGCTGAAATCAGTGGCTTTGTATTGTAAGGAATTGGTGGTTAGAGAGCAGCGAATCCTGCAGGCACTGGTCAGAGGGGCAACAAAACCTTTTTAGAGCCTTTGCAGAGACACTTGAGGAGTTGAGCTGCCCCTTGGCCCCCTGCCCATCTCACAACACACCCCGTTCCCTGGCACAGGAGCAGGGTGGGCCACTCTTGCAGTGGTGTTACTGCACCTCAGCCCCCTCCAAACTGCACCCCCGTAGCCCATGCACAGAGGAGAAAAGCCTACAGCCAAACTGCATAATGTTTAAAATGGTGGCTTACACTTTCCCCTTGCAGATTCTTGTATTTCTTCTCTGTTCTACAACAGAAGAAATGTAAAAACCTCCTTTTAATTAAGCCCTTTATCCTTTGAAGTTATTCTGGATTTTTTTTCACATTGGTGATGTAATTTATGTAAATAATCATCTATCTATGAAAGGAGTGTGTCTGTCAAAAGCTGAAATAAAAAACATCCGTCATTTTGAAGTGATTAACATTCTCCAGATGTTTAAATCATCAGATTTCAGGAGTTTCCCTTTGTTGTGATAATGATATAGTATCCAGAACAAGAATGTTTACTTTTTTGTAGGGGTCAAACATAGATTTTTCACAATCCTATTAAAGCAAGCAGTTTATTGTAATTGTATGTGTAGATGAAAGCATATGCAGTTATTATTATTTCCCTTAATTGTAAACTGCTGCTGGTAATTTTACTGTAAAGCTGAAACAAAAGGAACATACTTGAAAGGACCACCACTGCCCACTTATGTAATCAATTTATAGATGTCAAGTTTGTACCAAGATGGTTATCCCTCTCCCTGGAAGCACTGGTGACAGGCTACCACCCTGCAGCACAGTCTCTGCTTTGGGGTGTGCAGTGGATGTAGCTGATAATGTTAAGTGACAGCTCTGAACCACTGTGCTCTGAACGTGCTCAGCTTCAGGCTTCAGGGAGGAAGTGAGAAACACGTTCCCTCCTGAGGCTGGACCTCGTGGCTGACCAAGAGAATTTTGCATGTCCTCGGCCGGCCAGTCCGCTGTGGTGACGGGAACCGTGGCACCTTGATGTAAGGAAAAGGAGGGGTAGAATCTTGGAAAAGGGGTGCCTGTGAAAAATGGACCATTTCCTTTTGCTCCCACAGTCCCTGCAGAGCAACACCCTTCAATTCATGAAACTGGCCAGCACACAAAACATGTGGATCTGACAAGTCACACCACTGGCAAAATCCTCAGAGCTGACAAAATACAACTGGAGAGATCTCCGAGTGGGCTGGTGGGTAACAGCAACTGGCCAAACTTTTACAGTGTTTGTTTTTAACAGAACCTCTCCTGAAATATAAATTTAGGAAAAAAAAAAAAAAAGTCCCTGGAAAAACACTAGATAGCTGTTCCAGACAAATAACCTCAGCATCTACCCAAAGACTTCAAGTGGGCTGAAATGTTAACTAAGGATTGTTCAAAATACAACATTTTTTCAGCTGATGGAAGGTTCTTGTCAGATGAGCAGACACACCCTGCGGGAACATTGCAAAGGCACAGGCAAGCTGGGCCTGTGACCATTGCTGTTCTCTGCCCCCAGTTTCCCCTCAGGGATGTTTTTGGCACCCATCCCCTCTCTGGCTCCAAATGGGCTGTTCTTAGAAAGAGACACAACCTGTTGGAGCAATTTCTTCTGTATCCCACCCAGAACACATTCCTCTGAAGCTGCACTTGGATGGGGCCAGCAAGGGGAAATTCCAGCCATGTGCCAGGCTCCAGCACGTGCTAGGAGGAATGTGTCTCTTCCCAAACCATGTCTCCTCCCCTTGCTGGCCCTTCCACCAAGGGAAAAAGAGCAGATAAGTGAAAGCTGTGTTTTGTGGGAGATAGAAATTTCACTCTATTTCTCTCTGGGGACCCTTACGATACCACACATAATTAAATCTCTAAAATATTACTCTATTTTCTTTTATCTGGCTCTTTGGATCTGACTTTCCTCAGGCCAAGTCTAAGCCATCCTGAAGCAGGTTTTCTGTGGCAGGCAAGATTATGGGGTCATATATGGACTTAGGATGGCAAACATAGTTCCTTAATATCTTTAAGATTTGTTTACAAATAGACCAGCTACTTCCATCAGATACTTGCTGAAACTGAGCCAGACTAACTGAGAAGCTAAGTTGCATGGGGAGAGAGAAAATACCCATGTGGGCAAGGCTCTGAATACTGACCCCAGAGTGGCAGAAGAGATGAAAGAGCACAAGATGGGTTGGGAAGGTAGGGAGCTGGTGCAGGCAAAGGGGCGGTTGTTGGCTACAATTCAATGTTTGGATTGCTCTTGTGTGACTTTTGTCCCACCAAATTTGCTTTACTTTTTCTTAGCTCAGACAGGAGAGACGGACAAGGACAATCCTTCTGGGTCACACTGTGTACCATTTTGCATCTTTGTCTCTTCCCCAGTTCTGTTGGCCTGATTTCAGTGGCTGCATTAGCACAATTTACAGAGCTGGCAGTGTTTGGTCAGAGGTCACTGCCAGTTTCCTGAGCTCTCACCCGTGGAGGGGATGAGCTGCATGGGCTCTGGCTCTCCATTCCCAGAGCTCCTCTGGGGCCCAATTGCTCTGCCAGCCTTGCAGGCACAAACACCTCACAGTAAGTTTGGGCACGAGGATGAGGTCAAACTCCTCACTCCATCCTCCCTAGAAACTGGTGCACCTCAGAATAGATGTAATTAATTATGCAAATGCTCCTGTTACAGGTCAGGTGAGCTGCCTGGATGGGCAAGTGCAATGAGGCGCATTTGTCTAAGTAGGAGGAAAGTGGGTGGATGGGTTTGGCTCTCAGCACTGGGATCAATGGGAATAAAATGTTTTTCAGATGGAGAATGATGTTAGCAACAGCCAGCATAAATGATGAATTAAAGCCAAAGGTTCTCTTCTGTCTTTGCCCTGCCTCAGCATTGCACAACAGCCCTGTGCAGTTGCTTTGGACTCTTTGTGCTAATTAAAAATGTAAATACAGTGCAGCAATTTTTCTGTGTTCTGGGTTTATGGCTGGTTTCTTCATTGCTTGTGATGTCCGAGCAAAAATGTGCCTTTTGTCCTCACTGGTAGGTCATGCCCCCTTTTCCAGAGCTGGTTCTCCTGTTTGCTGAATGCTGGTCACTCTGCTCTGCCCCGTGTCCTGGCACCACCTTCAGAGAACAGTGAATGTAGTTGCTCTGAATGTACCACAAATACAGGTTTAATAAAACACATAGCATCTGTCACTGCATTTTGGCTTCACTGTGCATTCCCCCCAAGCCTGCCTAAAGTGGGGTTTTCCTGGTTAATGCTGAAATAGATTCTTCCCTTTTCTAAAGTAATATCTCTTTGAGAGTCTCCCATTACCTCATGCACACCAGCTTGCTAATTGGCTTGGGAGATGAACTGCTGGTGGCTGATGCGGCTGATGCTCTTGATGCACAAGACCCTCCAAACTGACACTCTGAAAACTATGTCTGAGAAACAGGTGAGTTACAGACCTGCACTAAATACCTGTTCTGCTGCATTTGCAGTTTCCAGCATCAGGAAATATTAGTTCTGCTATTTTTTCCACTGCCTGCATACAATCACCAGCACTAGTCTTCTAATGCAGCATCACATCACACTGCATCACAACACATCACATTAGGTGGTATTTGTTACATCAATTTACATTGTAAATATTACAATTTACATGGCACAGCCAGGGCCTATCACACCTTTGTAGCTGGGGATTTGGTGCATTTCCATTCACCATGATTGTAGGGATGTGCCAGTGCACCATGGAAGTGTATTTCACTGGGTTAGCTGACAGAGCTCCTGCTTGCAAATGGGCTGTGCTGCAAAATACAGCTATTTCAGAGCAATAGCAATTAAAGGAATGAGGTTGATGCCTGTGGCTTCCTGCAGATGTGCTGATGTGCTCCTGAGCCCGCAGTGCTGGGGGGTTCTGTGGCTGGACTGGAGCAGGGTGGCCCTGGTGTGGCTCTGCTGCCTCTTCTTCACTGGCTTCACTGACTGCCACCAGGTATGGGCTGGGGGCCAGGGTGAGCCCTGGGGTCTGCCAGGCACCAGCCCCCTCAGCTGTGCTTCACACCTCTAGAGATAGCTTGGGAGGAGCTCTAAAATATGGTATGCCAACAAAACAGATAATTTCTGGAAATAAATGGTATAAATACAAATTCTTGTCTGAAATCTGAGTTTCAGGCAAACACCCATCAGTGCTTCTGGCTTATTTCAGTCCTTGAGCAAATTACTTCAACCCTATTTCTCTACCTATGTAACTGCAGATCTGATATGTACATGGAGTCAGATGACAACCAGCCAGCTTCAGCTGTCTTCTTTCAACTTCATACTTGCAACTAAAGTTCACACAATATTTTCACAAACATGCACCCCTCCCCAACAGAAAAAAAAAAGAAAAAAGAAAAAAGAAAAAAGAAAAAAGAAAAAAGAAAAAAGAAAAAAGAAAAAAGAAAAAAGAAAAAGCATGAGGAAGGCAATGGGAGGATAAAAGACAAACACAAAATGCAGTTCACTTAAAAATATCTCTGCTTGATGGAGGCTAAAAGGTGGCAGCTGTGCCAAAGTAGTGGACCCTAAATCGCTGAGCAAAAAAGAGCAGGGAAGGCTCTGATTGCTCCCAGTACTGTGGTGAATGTGTGCTCTCAGCCACAAATCAAGCAAGCTTAAAAAAACAACCCAGAAAAAAAAAAAAGACTCAATCAAGGCAATAATGGCCTCCACTTCACAATCAGACAAGTGCTCCTACTTCAGAAATCCTACCATTTATGGCTGATTGCTAACCCTGGCCTCATTTCTAATCTAAAGGGCGAGTAATAATTTGGAAAAGGAATTATAACAACTTCCCAACCATTTGGTAAATCGTCATTACTTTAAAGGGGTGTTGGGGAGCTGTTGCTGTTTTTCAGAAATTTTTTTTCCGGCTACTGCTCTCCTACTTCCACCACCCCTTTTCTCTTTGATCTCATACAGGAAGGGAAGTGATGTACAGTGAAAATATGTAAGAAAGAAAAGTCCAGAGGGATCCTCTGACTATGGGACTCTGACATGTAGAAGTTTCCATGAAGCACAGAGAGGTGAAACAGCTCTTCCCTGTGTACAGTGCCCAGAGATTCGTGCAGGGATCAGCAGCTGCATTGAGCAGAGACACTGTTCCCAGCCCAGGGGCTCCTGCAGGAGTTCCCTGGAGGGGGAAACCTTCTGCATTGGGAACTTCTCAAAGGAAAGGATGAGGATCACCCATGCAGCTGATGGGTGATGTTGGGGTGCTGGTGCAGCAAGAGCCTCCTGCCCACCTGACACCTCAGTGGCTCTTGGCCTCCTCCGGTCAGTGGCCACCCAGCTGGATGGAGCTGGTGCTCTGCTGTCCCAGTCCTGCCTGGACTGTCTGGAGTAGGCAGAGAGACATTAACCATTTAACCCACAGTTTATCCTGATGGGAAGTACCAGGTCTGGAACCCTGGTACCTGAACTGCATTTATTGCATTTTTTTTTTCTTGCTTCAAGCAGGGAGAACTGCATCTGTGAATATTTTAGTATTTATGTGAATATTTTTTCCAACAAGTCTGCTGCAAGTCTGTTGTGATTTTCACATATGCATCAGAGCTGATCTTAGAGGTTATTCCAACCAAAGCAATTCTGTGATTCTAGGGTTTTCTAGAGAGAAAGCATCGAAACAGAAGACTTGGACAATTTTCCTTCACCTGTGAGGGCCACAGCTGCCCTGGACAGAACCAGGGACTTTGTTTGGTGCTGCTGTTCTCAATGACAGAGTGTTTAAAAACAGATAAAACTCGATGCAGAAAAAGAGAATCAGGAGGGACCTGTGCAGAGGGAGACCTGTGCACAGCTTCACCTGGGTTATCTATTCTAATCCTGTGGAAATCATGATGGTGTTTTGATAATAGCAGACATTTGTGATCAAAATACTTCTTATTTCAATGATTCAAGGACAAAATGGGATGCCATTGTCTCCCTGGATGAATGTGAGGTGTTCTATGAAAGGTACGATCAGTGTGTTTGGAGAATTACAAAATTTCCTTCCTATCTTGGGAGGTAACCACAGCAGTCTGTGCAGCACTGAGTCCCTTACTCCTGGTTTGTGCTGTGAAGGGATCTGTGTCACAGTTATTTATGTCTGTATTTTAAATATGATTTGAAAAGAGACTGATTTAAAATTTTTCAATGACCCAGTGAAATCTGAACTACTTATAGGAAGACAAGAAGTATAATGCTTCAATCAAAATAGCAACTTGGAATGTGTTTTATTAAACACAGTTCATTTAATATTACCCCAGGGTACTGTGGATGTGAAAACACATTCTTGAATTCGAACTTTCATATCTAGGTAATAGTAATGAAGGGAAAATGGTCATTTTTAATATTGCACATTTTTGGTCAAATTCTGATCCCATATAGAACTAGCCACAGCATTCCTGCGTGTTTCCAAAACTGGTGTGTCCCTGGGTCCTGTATGTCACTATGAGGTGAATATGTTACAGGAAAAACAAGCAGACCCTGCACAGAGCTCTAAGTAAAATCCTTCTAGATTTAACTTTCCCACCACTCTCTGCAGTATTTTCAATGTGAGTGTTTCCAGTAAGAGAAAACAAAACAAGGCTCAGGCTCAGCGCAGTAGAAGAAAACTCTGAAATAAGGCAACAAGGGATGCAAAATACAAGAAGAAAAAGTGGATTATATGCATAAAGTCTGGGTGCATTTCACTTGTAAATATTCCTTGATTTTTCTAGCAATGTTATGCAAAAATTTAAATGAGCATATTATAAGAGAGCAGTGCTGCTCGTGTAACATGGATGCAGAATCCATCGGGGACGGGCAGTTGGGAAGCAATGGGACCATTTATTTCTCCATTAGCAGAGAATTCCTGATCTTCCCAACGAAAACAGGCTTTTCCTTGCCAGCTGTTCAGTATTTCGGGAGCTTAAATGGCTCCTGCTGATTCCTCCCCGCACGGACACCGGGCGAGCTCAGCGGCCCCGAGCTCAGCGGCGCGGGGAGCGGCACCGGCGGCCGCGGGGGCTCAGCCGCTCGTTCGGTTCCGCCGCTCGTTCGGTTCCGCCGCTCGGTGCCCGCCCTGGGCCTCGACCCCCGAGCCGGGTCCCGATCCCCCCCGGTCCCGCCGCCGCCCGGCACCCACGGCGGCACGGAGCCAAGGAGGGACCGGCGGAGCAGGGCAGCCGCGGAGAGCCACGCTCCCTGCGCAGGGTTAAAATACGATAAAACAGAACTTATGAAGTGCTTATTTAGAGAAAGGAAAAATCCCGTTCTGTTACACACGGAGCGAACCGCGGTGCCTCCATGAATTCTCACTCGCCCTTCGTGGCGGCACTTTCCTCCTCTGCCGAGCCCCGAGGCACAGGGAGGCTGCTACTGCGCACCGAGGGCATGAGCCGAGCACATCCCGAGCATCGCGGGGCTCTGCCCGCGCAGCATCGCGCCCAGGATAAAGGGATGGGATAAAGCCGGGAGGTTAGGGATGGGATAAAGCCGGGAGGTTCGGGCTCGGGCAGAGCCGTGCGGTGTGGAACGGGATAAACCCGGGCAGCGCGGGCTCGGGAAGAGCGGGTATCCTCTGCCAGCTGGGACAAGTACGCAATAACCGGGGTCTGAGCTGTCAGAATTACTCTGCAAAAATCGCAATTATGATAACTATAAAACCTGATTTTGAGAGAACTATTTCTCTTTTGTTGGGATCCTGCAGAAAATGAAAACAATTTTTTTTCTCTCCAATATAAAATTGACCAAAATAGAGTATGTGCTCAGGTACCATAAATAAACTGCATTCAGAAAGCAGAATAAAATCTTTCATGTAATCTCTATATGGAATTTGGGTGTCAATTCTCTGATTTAAAAAAAAAAAAAAAAAAGAGCTGAGAATTCTCTGACCTTAATCCCAGGTAGCTGCCTGCTGTCACACCACTGCTAGCATGGCACATTTGACAATTCTTACAGGCTTTATTTTCTCTTGGTATGGAGAAGTGAAGTGAGCAGCTCAGGAAACTTAAGCATTTATATAATTTTTTAAAGACTCAAATTACTTTTCAAAGGTTCTCTCACAAAACACCCCAGCATGTTCCACTGGGGTGGTTTAAACTATGGGTAGATCAGAAGTGAAAAAACATTTCCCATAATATCCCACTATGTAAAATTGAATTGACAAGATACTGCAAGGTTAATTGTGTATTTTCAGTAACTAAAAATACTGAAGAGCTGCTAAAGCCTCCAGTGCATGATACATTTAATATGATAAATTCAAAAAACTTGAGACTGATTAAATTCAAGTTAAATTGAGACTTGGTTAAAATCAAGTGAAGCCCCGGCAGGAGTGGGGGCTAAGAGCTGCAAAACTGCCCTGGTCTGGAGAGGTTTAACCCCATGTGAAAACACTGATTTCACTGCACTCTGCGGCTGTCACCGCCCTGCTCCTGTAAACCACTTTCACACTCTGAATTTCAGAGGAAGAAGCTATTTCAAGCAAATACTTGCGCTCCTGACATCTGTGATTTGCACATACAGAATTATCCCAGTGAATTGGTCAAGTGACTTTGTGCCCAAGTGCTGGGGAGCACAACTGGCTCAGAACCGGTGGCACAACTGGCTGGGAATGCCACGGCGCTGATTTAAGTAGTTTCCTGGTGTGGATGCAAAATGCTATGGGGTAAGAAATAACAATCAGTTCCTGGAGTGAATGAACCCATCTGCCTCCCCTGAAACAACTGAGTGCACAGGGAGTGAAATTGTAATTTTAAAAAATTTAACACAGTGAGAGCAAGTATAAAAGTACCTTTTAGGTTAATTAAGTGGCTAAGCTCACTTACAAATGGTAAAGAATTGACAGTTTTAGGAGTCTTGTTGCTTCTTGGTGAATTTCCCTTCAGCCATAACCCCCAGAATCCCCTTTTCAGGGGTGCTGCCTCCAGCTGCCTGTGGATGCTCTGCCCAAGGGCTGCCAGTACTCTGCACATTTACAGCCCAACAGAATCACATACAGCAGCCGGAAATTAAAACACAGCTTGACAAAATTAACCTCAAAATGAGCTAGTGGGACTTGGGTGAGCCTGGGGCAAGGTGTGGTGATCCCCCAGTGTAGGGGCAGTGGTGCATGCAGGAAGGCATCACTGGGGCTCTGACTCTTCCTGGAATGGTGTCAGGGTGATAAAACCACCTCAGCATCACCCTCTGCAACCTTGGATGGGGTACAAAAACCTCAGAAAAACCTTGTAAAAACTGTTCTACATTTTAAGCACTGAAGTAATGTTTCCCTGATCTGTTTATTTTTCTTGTTGTAGGATCTTGTTTAGTTTTTTTTAGTATGAGGCCCCCAACAGTCTTCAACCATTGGAGATGATGGGAATTAAGTAACAAGACGCCAACAGTTAAGGTAACATTTTTGTGTTAAGATGCCAAGAAGTCTTCCTGAATTTTGCATTATTTTTTCCGAGGAATGTGGGATCACACCACACATCAGTTTCTGGCAAACTGTATTTCTCAGAATGTAAACACTGAAGTGCTTTTACACACTGTGAGGATTTGGGCTGTTGCAGTGTCTGGGCACCGCTTGTAGTCAGTGCTGGTGTCATCAGTCCCTTGAGCCACGTCCAACACATCAGCAACAGATGTTTTAACAAATGTCACATGCAGACAAGGGTTCAGACTATTCTGAACAAACTTCCTGAAATCCACAAGCAACAACTACCTCCTCTGTGTGCAAGATGTGCCCTCCAGGTAGTGAGGAGGATCTGCAGGAATAGTGGGACGCCCAGCAGTGGGGATAGCAACTGAGGCTCCCCAAGGCTTTACTGAGGCAGCAGGCTGGGCAGGGCCCTCTGCATGGAGGCAGATGTTGCTTTCTGTTGATGGAAGCCCTGGGGTTTCAGTTCAGCCCAGGTGGAGAGGAAGGTCTGTGAAAAATGGTGACTGCAAATGTCTGACACAAGCCCCCATCCTGACAATCCTCCAGAAATGCCTGTGGCAGGAGACATGGCCCCACACCTGAGGAGTTGCTGTGCCTTGCCCTGCTGTGGGACCCATGGCTGCTCCCACCACCTGCCTGCTGCCCCATGGGCTGTGGGACTCCAGTTTTGTTTACACAGCTCCTGGCCAGCACCTCTGCACTGTCAGAAATGATGCCCCCGTGTTGAGTCATACTTTAACCAGTCTGCCCAAATGCACACCAGCTCTGAGACTGGTGCACACAGGGCTACTTTGGAAGGTTTCTGTGGAATCTCCACCTCATGTACTGGCTGTCTCACAAGTGGATGGTCTTCAGTCTTCAGTGTTTGTCCCCAGCACCTCTTCACCTCCCTGAAGGAGAAATCTGCAGAGTTTGGAATGCACAGTTGCTAAGGTTTAAAAACTCAGCATTTTTCTGAAAAATGCACAAGCATTGAGTTGCCTTTGCATAATGAGGAATGCACACAGTGCTGCACTGTGTGTATTTAACAGTTATTAGTCAGGTGGTTCACAGCCCAGCTCAGCCCTTGGGATGACTTTGTGCTGGCAGCTGGGGCAGAGCCAGGTGCTGGCTGCAGAGCGTGAGGGGTGTGTGAGGAAAATGGGCATTGGAACACAGAGATGGCTAAAGGGGCAAGGGAGAATGGCACCGAGTGACCATCTGCAAAGGGAATTGGAGCACACAAACAACAGTAAGGCTGGAGCCCAAAACACAGCAAAGAGAAGGGAAACAGCAGCTGATGGTGCAGCAGGCAGGAGAGATCTGGATGTGCCCAGCTGAGACTGGCAGAGAAGTACCCAACTTCTGCTGTTCTGTCCTAACCTGTTCTAGGTATGCTCTGCAGGTGACTAACAGCCAGCCCTGTGCTCTTGGGAAGGTCTAGCTGTGCTGGTGCATGCTGGTCTGCAAAGGTCCTCCAGGAATAACACTCTTCAGGGTTAATAACCCAATTTTTAGGTTTCTCTGCTCCGCAAAACCCAGGAAGTTGGAAGTGAAATGCTGTCACAGAGAACACAGCGAAAGCCTGCAGCAAACCAGTTATTTTTGGGGTGACTTTGTTAATTCAACAGCACAGTTTAAAAACCCCCAGAACATTCTACAGCTTTGTTCTCTGTGTCCTGTAGCTACACCTGCTTGCTGTTCTGTTAATTACCTTTTTTCTGGTCAATGTCCATGAGAGTATTGCTACTTGGAGCACAGGAGTATGTAAATCTCTTAAAAACAGCATTACAGTCATTTTTCAGTTCACCATTTGCTTTCAGATGTCTTAGTCTATATCATGATTTCAGCAAAAAGATCAAGACTGCTTTCAGTATCATCCTGGGGGTTTAGCTCTCCGCTGGGATTGGCCTGTTCCTGAGCAGTCCGTCTCTTTCTTCTGTGCACGTACACAGAGCAGCTCTTCTCTGGTCCCCTGGGAAACAAGATGTCTGCAGGGACAGCAGCTTCCAGAGCCAACTCCAAGCCTTTGTGGAATCTAGATACAAACAATTCTGTAGTTACTATTTTTATAGATTTGCTCAGGATCTGCAAACTGAGAAACTAACACTTTGAGAATGTAATCAAAACATGCAAGGGGAAAAAAGCAGTTACTAACTGATACTGAAGAAAAATCAGAGGTCATGAACACAACTGGTGCATTCTTACAAACCTGTCAATCCTCCTTATGTTTTCTTCCATTTTCTGATTGGCTACATGTACCAGAAACTCAATATATTCTTCAGAGACCATCAATCTCCCTTTGTGGCTCAATGGAACTTCTAAGCAATGAGTGCTCCGCACAGCCTGAAATCACACACATGATTTATCTGGAATAAAGTCTTTTAGTTTAAGAAGGTTATTTAAATAATGTAGGGAGTTCATTATAGTAAAAAACCTGCTCATCCATATGATTAGTTAGGTTGCTGTCACCTAAAGCAGCCAGCTATTTCTTTGCTATAGCACATCCTGTGACAGTTGTTAAGCACTAGTCAAGTCTTGGCTCATACAAAAATCAAGGTTAACAATATGACTCCTAAAGTAGAAGAGTCCTTACCATTGTAATTTTTCCTCCTTTGCCAACTGTAATACCAGAGTTCCTGAACCCGGAGTCAACAGCCACTGAATGCTGCAGGAAAAAAAAAAAGCTTAAACAGGCCTTGTACAGTTTCACAGCAAAAAATATTTGTGGATGGGTTGCAACGCAACATACAATCTCGGTTTTGCAAAAAACTTATTCAAAACCATCTACGCAGACTTATTACAGTAAAATACTTTTTAAGATCAAACCCACAAATTGTGGTGGTTTTCAAAGACCCACGGTGGATCCTGATTGTCTGAATCCATCAGTGCAGAAGGGAAGTAACGTCTCTCTAGGCACTGAACTATTTTATCCCAGCGAGCTGGAACCTCACAGACAGTCGTGCCACACGTTTATAGCTGTGAGTGCAGCTGCACTCTGCACTGAGCTCCTCAGCTCCTCTGCACTAAGGGTGAAACGAGCCCAGCACTGCACACGTTGCTCTCTGCAGTCAGACTGGAAAAGCAGAAAGCAAAGGCATCTTTCAGTTCATGGCTGGTAGCAAAGTAACATCTACAATCCACCCCCTTCAGGGGCCCAGGCCCCTCAGGTAGTGTTTCATGGGGCAGTCTGGCTTCAGCTCGAATGCTGAATTGCAGGGAGTCATTTTCCTTTCTAAGTACAGTACAACCCTCACCAAGTTCAAAGCTGTGTTTTTTTATCAGCTTACTTTACTACCCTAATTATTAAACACACAGCACACCTGGGACTGTCTCTAAGTGCAACTGCTTACCCAGGAGCCAATACTTTTCCTTTTACAGGCAGGAATGTAAGAGAACAAGAATGCCACATTATACTTGACATTTTACCAGCATCTGTGCATCCTGCAGCTCCTGACACAGCACGTGAAGAACAAATGGTTCAAACTTGAACACAACATCACCAGTGGCTTTCTCTAGTGCTGCCATCTGGAAAATACACCAAACTATTTATATTACCATTGTAAGTGCACACTGTTATTGCAAAAAAAAAACCACCAAAGGAGCTATAGATGTTTTTAGTTTCAGGGGATTTAATAATACTAAATTAACAATGCAGTATAAGAGATTCCCTTATCTCCACTTTCAGGTGTCTGCTAGCACAGCAAGCCAGGCTCAAGACTACTTTTAAGTCAAGAGTTTTAAAAATGACTCCAGACAGTAATAAATTATTTAAGTTTTTGGTATATCAGCAGTAATTATAACTATGCAGAGAATTTGATATTGAGCTTAAAAGCATTCTCTTCAAAATGGGTCTGCAGAATTTATTAAGCAACACATCCAAAGAAAAATTAATTTTGAGAGTAAAGTATCAATTCATCTCAGTAGCAGGAATAAAAACCCTTTCACACGATGTGTTTTGCATGACACCAGGAACATTTCAATAAATAAATAAATGTAAAAGCTGTATCACACTGTGCCCTTACCACATCGCTTTTGACACACGGCTCATGCGTTACCAGGAGCCACGTGCAGTTCTTCTTCTGGATCCCCGTGCCGTCCGTATCCTAGTGATGAACAGAAACCATTGAAAAGGCTCCGCAGGCCTCTGAGGTTCGATCTGGTGCTGCTACAAAACCGGTCCTTGAAAATAAAGAGCGTCACCTTGAACCAAGAACCCACCCACACCGCGACCGGTCCGTGCCGAGCTGCGGGGCTGAGCTCCGGCAGCAGGGGACTGGAGTCCCGGCAACCGAGTGAGGAGCTGGGCTACGGCCGAGGGAGCACCGGGAACAGCGGGACTTCCAGCACCCCAGACCCGTGCCAGCGAAATCGGCGGGAGCCGCGGGACAGCCATCCCCAGGACTCCCATCCCGGTCCCTCCCGGTCCCACCGTCAGGGTGACTCTCCCGTCGCACGAGCTCGTGGTGCAGAACCGCTCGCGGCCGTTCAGGAGCCGCACCAGCCCCGCGGCGCGCGGGTCCAGCGCGCGCTTCCGGCTCGGGTCGGGCCG
>VXAC01002033.1:62954-80885 GCA_013399225.1 Rhipidura dahli
GGCCGGGCTCCGGCCGCTGTCGGAGCCGCTGTCGGAAAGGCCGCTGCCCTTTCAGCCCTGCGGGAACAGGGACGGGGTCGGGGCCGCCAGCGGCGCCTCCCGGCAGCCCGCACCGGGGTGGGGGAGAGGGGCTGTGGGTGTCCCGAGCTGCCTCGAGGGATCCCGGGGGAATCTGCCCGGCTGCGGGCGAGCGCCCGGCACCCCGAGGTCTGCCGTTCGGGTAAGGCGTTCCTGTGCGCAGGGGTGACGGAGCCGTGGGGAGTGGGGCTGCTGGCTGCGGGTGAGTCCCTGGTCATCTGCCTTCAGACCTGCAGGTTTTGACTTCCGAGAATCCGGACTTCCCCGAGCTGATGTACAAACAGTGAGAAACAGAGAATCTCTGCAGGTCTCCATAACAAAATTTGGCACATCCTGGTTTAGCGGGCAATGCTCTGAGTAAGGAAGCAATGGTAGAACTTGCTTCTGGGCCACACAAGATATCTGTTATCAAACAGTCCTTTGGCTCCCAGTTCCATGTCTGGTTGTGTGGCATAAGACTTCCTCCCGGGAGGGATGGCAGACAGGTGCCAGGTAGAGCACAGGCACCATGGTCCCCTGTGACTCTGCCAATTAATAACTGGAGCCTTGGTGCTCTCTCACATCACTTATTTGGCAGCTACTGATGTAATTGCACTGTGAAATATTAACTGTGAAGATTTGCTTTACAAAACACATAGGATGCCTGCTGTGGCTTTGTCTTCTTACTCTTCCAAACGAGTCAGAGTGGTCTTAGAATTTACCACTCACATGGCTGTGAGTGTAGTGCTTTGGGTAAGCTGCCAGCTGAGAACAAATATACTGTTAATAAATAATAGTGTCAATGATCATAGGATCACAGAATTCTAAATAACCTCAAATATAAAATTACTGACCTAAGAGTGACATGCTGTCACTGGCTGCAATGCCAGAGAAACAAACATGACACTTATCTTGAGAAGAGCTTCAGATGTACTCCAGGAAACTACAGATCAGTCAGCTTAGGTTCTGTGCCAGGAAAATTGTCTGCTATTCTAATAAAATCCCAGCATTTTTAGAGAGAAGAACGAACAGGATAAATGGGCAGAGAAAAAGGAGTCCCAGGAATACCCAGAAAAGGGATATGATTACTTTGATACACGGGCTGTAGAGAGCTGAGGCTGGTGCCTTCCCTTTGCTGTGTTTTTTCCTGACATGGATTCTGTCAGTTCTGCACTTCTGCCTGTTGCAGAAGTTTTGAAGGTGACGTTTGTGTGTGGTTCTTAAATACTGGAATCTTGAACAAAACAGCTCAGACAAGAACTTCTTTTATCCTTTTGTTGATACCATGTGCAGACTACACAAGGACCAGTGCTGGAGTGCTCCTGGCCATCCCCGAGGCACTGGTCCTTGCCAGCATTTGTGGCCACAGGGGGTTCCAGGGCTGGAGTGCGGCTGCTCTGGGCAGCACGGTGCAGCCAAACCCCGGTGGGCTCACTTGCATTCTTTCCAATGATTTAATGGGTTTTGGTTCAGGCCCAACACATTTCCTTGTTTCCTCTAATACCCTTTTGAACACTGAATTTAATTATTCAACATTTTTGGGGGCCAGACTGTTCATAATTTAAATGAGAAAATACATGTTCTGAGACTTTGGTGAAACAGATATTGCCACAGCACTGTGTTCAGGTGGGACCTGCATTTTAACTAGTTATATGGTCCAGGAAATCTTAGATGGAAAGAAGTGAATGAAAAGGAGTTGGATTGAGTTTCTCCTCTGCCTCAACATGCAGTTGCCAGGTGATACCATAAATGAGTACTTAGCACAATTGGTGGAATCTGGTGGTTTCAAATGCAAACTCTGTATTAAAAAAGTAACATAGAACAGTTGCTATCATACCAGTGTTTAACCAGCAGGCATAAAAGGGTAAGCTACATTGTTTAAAGTTTAATTTATTGTTGGCAGCTACCTTTGAGATTATTGTGAAACCCCACATAAAATTCCAGCAAATCCATGATCTCTTTACTTTAAAAAAATTGTCCTTTCTTTCCTTGGGTATGCTTTTGTGTGTGGCAGATCAGCCTAGCAATAGACATATAACTAATTATTTGGCTGAAAGGGTTGTAATAGAGGCACAGTGGCATTTAAATCTACAGCCAAAGAAAACAAGAGATCAATCTGGTGTTACTAAAACACATCCTGCCCAGAGAGCCCAAAGGGCAGGCTGAACGTATTATGCAACATGTACCTGAGTGTGTAAACTGCACAAATGTGAAAGGATTTAGGCTATTACAAACTGCATCCTAGTGTCACTGACTTCTTTATTTGTCCTTGGCTGAAGTAAGATACGGTTGTGCTAAGAACAGTTTAAAAATATAACTGCTAATTATGGATGCTTCCATTTTTCTGTTCAACTTTCTCATCTGAGGTTCAGTTTTTTGAAGCTCTGATCTTGGGTAACTGTGATAACTGTAGTGAGGCCCTGGCACAGGGTGCCCAGAGCAGCTGGGGCTGCCCCATCCCTAGAAGTGCTCAAGGTCAGGTTGGATGGGGCTTGGAGCACCCTGGGACAGTAGAAGGTGTCCCTGCCACCAACAGGGCCCCTGGCAGAATGGCCGGGGAGCTGGGTCTGTGCTGGGTCTGTGCAGCTGGAATCCAGCTCCAGGCACTCCACTGTCCTGCCCATGGTCAGGGCTTACCATGCCAGGAGCTGCTGTGGGAGCTGGTTGTGGAGGAGGCTTGGCAGGGCAGGATGATTCACTAAGGCATCACTTTGTGTAGCAAACTATTGGGTAGCTCTGTTTAACTTAAACTGTAATAATTTGTCAGTCAAAGGCATTATAAACATCTCCATTGGTTTTATTGCAGATCTCTTGCCACCTATAACAGCCTTACAGACAAACACCTGGCTCGATATTTCAGCAATGCCAGGATAAGACGACATCTTCAGAAATCGGGACTGGTGAGACTGAAAAGTTTTCTTCAATTCTACATTCAGTTCAGAATATTTTTATGCTTTTTTCCCACATTTTCTCTTCCTCATTGGAGTTTTCCTCTGTAAAGTGTTTCAGTTTGCACATATACAGCATCACATTGATTCAGTCAGGGTTTTTACACTGTGAAATGTAAGCATCTTTGACTTGTTGATTAAATAGCTTCAGTGTTATTTTTCAGAAATGTTTAATGGAAAACTGAAGGATTTGGTAAAGGTGAATATGCTGAACATTTTTTTAAAAACACTGGTGCATTCCTAGGTGTGACTCTTCCACACAGGCAGGTGCAGTAGGGAGGCAAGTGTTTAATCCTTTCCATCCCATTGGGCAGTAGCCTGTGAAGAGTAAGGCTGAGCCCTAGGCTATTAGAAATGTGGCTGCTGCTCCTTCCATTTGGCTGCTGGAGCTCATGGGGTCAAAGACAATGCTGTGCTGGAAGGTGAGTTCCAGCACCATGGCAGGGGCAGAAGTGGTAGCTAACCAGGAGAAGGACGTGGTCTTCTGGGAAATTGTACTGTTTCAAAACACACTTTATTTCATCTTCTCCTTTTCAGTAACATTATATTTGTGTATGGCAGATCTCAAGGAGTGGAAGAATAATACCTGAGAGAGAATACCGACTCAATGCCAGGAGGAAGGACCACCAGAGATATGTCCAGAAGTGCTTGGCTGATGCCATTTTTCGTAAGGTCCTCGACATGGAGGTATGCCCTTACTGAGGATGTGTGAGCCTTCTCAGGTGCTTCCTTGCTGACAGCCAGGGGCTGCTAACTTGTACTGGACTGTTTTCCATATATGCCCTCATGCTCCCCTGGAAGGCTCCTTCCTGCTGGGAAAAAGGACAGTCTTTGTGCTTGATATTCCCCACGTGAAACCTCCACGGGCCTCTCATTGTCAAACCATGCTATTGTGAAAACAGGCACTGGCTTCCTTATTGCTTTTGATGGCCCTTAGATTATGAGGTGATATTCACAAGGCTAGTTTGCTTAAAAAATCTTAATAAAAACAAACCAGTTTGAGCATGTTTCTATACATGGTCTGAGTACAAAATTTGTGCACATTCCTGTGGCATATCAAGAATGGAGTTGGTTCCTACAACTTTACCAGTGCTCAGTTGTTCCCTTGGCTGTGTGAACACATGCAAGTGAAATGCAAAGATTCAATCCACAGTAGTTTTATTACAGGGCTCCATGAGGGTAGCAGCCAGGGAGAAGACATGGGACAAGCAGGACAGAACCAAGAGTTCTTTCATACACTGGCATCTCATAATGCCCAGAAATGAGATTTCTCTTCCTCTTATATTGATAGCGTCATCATCAGCTGGAGATAAAAAGGAAACTTGAACATTCTGTGAGGAAAGACGGGTTGCAGAAAATTAAGGTAAGGTTTGAGCACTGGTGGGTGCTGATGGGACCTGGCAGTTTTGCTTGTGCTGAGTAATAACCATGAGCCTGAGCAGTGACTCATTGAGACAAGTGCTCTGTCTCTGACACTTATGGAAAAGTAAAAGAAGCAGGCAAGTAGAGGATGATCCTGCCCCAAGTTATATTTCCTTCTTCCTTTGTCCAGAAGTTCAGGAGCTTCCATTTATGCATTTAATTCCTTGTGAATCCAGTTATTCTTCTGCTTCTGCAGTGTTCTTGGTTGGGTGATTTGATCATGAGTTGCATGAAATGGTACCTCCATGCATTTCTGCATAGTAATTAATGTATCTGCTGTCTGGTATGTCTGTTTGATGCTCCATTGTTCTTGGTATGACAAAAGTTATTAAACGTTCTCCTTTTCCAAGGCATCTGTGGTTTTACATCCCTTCTTCATATTCCTTCTCAGTTTTCCAAGCTGAAGGTCCTCAGTCTGAATTTTTCTTACCTGAACCATTCCAGGCTTCTCATTACTGTTGCTATTTTTTTAATGTTTTCTCCTTCTACTGTTTCTGTTTTGAAATGGGGAACCATAACAGTATAAATAATTCAAGATATGTTTTCCTCCCAGTAATTCTAGACCCTCTGCTTTTGACTGCTGCTGAGCACTGAGCTCACGTGTTTGGTTGTTTGCCTCTCCACAGGATTTGGGCAGAACTGGCATGTGAATAATGAAAAGAGGTTTAAGGAGCCTTCATTTAGGTGTCATGTAGGTCAAACTTGAATCTGTATTTAGAGTCATGGAAGTCCCATAGAACTCAATGGTTCTTCTCCCCATGCAATCACCTGAATTCATACGGGAAAAGTCATCCTCATTTTGGCAGAAACAGGCTCAGTATTTTATTTCTGTATAAGGAACATGAATGCTTTGAGAAGAGTGCCTTGAGAAGGTCGCTGCTTCATTGAGTAGCTGGTAAACACTGTCAGATCTGTTAAATTGTAAAGAATACATCTGTGAGCAACTCATTGGGTAAAGAGAGGAGGAGATTTTCCTGAAAGTCTCTGGTCACTATGGAAATTGAAAAGGCGTTGTTTGCCGATGGAATTCCCGTAGTAGGAAGTCACCCCATGGAAGCAGCAATTCTGGCACCCTATCAAGGGATCCTGGGCTTGGATAATTTTGGAACGTAAACCAGAACTGCTTCCCTCAGTAAGACACCTGCAGATACCTGATCTGTATGTGCTGTGCTGCTGTGCTGCGATGCAGGAGCCTGGCTAGAGCCAGCGGTGTAATTTAATTCTCACCTCATACATTCAGTGAATTCATCCGAGTCGCTTGTCTGAAAGGAAAGGAGAAAGGCAGAGGGCTGAGCAAGGGAGGGTGAGAGAAAGAGAGAGCTCTCTCTTTCCAGTGGGGCAGTCATCCCAGTATTGGGTTGGTGAGAAGAGAAGGTGGGGAAAGGCTGCAGTCAGAACAGGGAAGTGGCAGGTGCACTCAAATGTAGAAAAGAAAGAGACCTTCAAACAAACCAAGAATTGTGAGATACACAGAAACAAGCAGATGGATTTGATATGGTGGGTCAGCAGCTGAATGCAGCTGCAAGAAAATGAATCACAGGTGGAAGCAAGTCTTTTTGCTTGTCCCTTGCATTCTCTCATGATTTCCTTTCCTTCCTTAACCAGCTGTTCCATTGGGTCCAGGCCAGCTGATTGCCACAGCTGTCCAGTGAAAGACAGACGTAATGAGACAGACATCACTGGTTTTGGATTTAGTGCCTAAGAGACGTAAATGCCTTTTCTTTCAGGTGGGGCAGTTCAGAGGATCACTGGAAGATGTCATCCCTATGCACTCCCCTCACCCACCACTTGCTCCAAGGAACCATCACGGGCTCAGTCCTTTGGTGGCTGGAGAACGAGCTGGTCGCTCACAGTGGGTGAGTTTCATCAACTCCTCCATGGGCTATCATGGAAGCACAGACAGCTGTGAGTGTGCACATGGACCTTGGTACAGAGCATTCGCTGCCTGGATCATTCTTGACTGGGGCCTCATCCTTGATTACTTGAGGCTGATTTCCTGTTTGCTGGGTTGTGTTAAAGAGGAATCTCCAGAAGCTTGTGTTGCAGGAATGGCACATCAGAACCTAGAAAAAAACCCCAAAAACTTTGCTGTCTGATAAATCTGCTTCAGTTGTTCCCTGTTAGCTGCCTCATGGCCTCAGGTAGGCTGGTATCGGTGTTGAACATTGTCACTGGACACACAGGCTGTAGACAAGGTTACACATGTTGTAAGGTCCTGAAAATGGTGGGGGTCCTTTAGAAAACAGAGATGAAGGGATGAAATCAGACTGGAGCTCATTTCAGAGGGCTGTGGTCTGGGAGCTCTGGCTTTTGCTCTTTGTTAACAGCAAAGAAGGAATGTTAATATACTCTTGAAATAAAATGGTACTAAAGCCTACAGTCAAAGGTCAAATATATAGCTCAGTTTTAACTGGTTCTCTATATCAATAATGATAATTGGTGCAGATTGAAGAGAAACTTTCAAGTCCTAAATGACCTTCTCTTCATATAGAGGGCACCTGGACATGGAGTTGATTGTGGTGGTGGACATTCTCCTCATCAGCACCAAACCAAGGAGCCTGCCCCCTCTAAGGTGGTGAGTTAACCTCAGTTAAACAGTGCTGTTAGGCCTTAACATTTTAACTTCGTATTCTGAAAGGGTATACAAGGAACACAGGAAATAAAACAGTCAGAAAAAAGCTGAATATTAAACAAAAATAGGTCTGTTTTTATTGTGCATTCTCTCTGTGTCCATGTGCTGAAGTCCATAGCACACTGCTACAGTTTCTGTGAGTTCATTGTGTTTGCTCCAAGGCTGTATGGTGAAGAGACAGTAGCAAACCTTGTATTTATGACCCAGAGCTGTTTTGGATGCTCAGTTAGAGGTGCCTAAAGGGATCTGGCTCTTTGGAGGCAGACTAGAAAATGTCATGTCCTCCAGGTACCTGAAATAACTCATCACTTCCAGATATCTTCATCAGTGCTGGTTTTTTTCTTTGTGGTGCTGCTCTGCGTTGGAAGCTACACACTGAGATTTTGTCACTGTTTTCTTTCTCCTTTTGTAGAGTTCCTTGCGACCAAATACAGCTCCAGGAAATTTGCAGCAGCCCCCTCGCCTTCAGCCCCTTCAGGGCTGGGCTGCAGCAGGGTTTGTACCAAAGGCTTCCAAACAGAAGTGCCATGCACTGGAACATGATCAGCAGTTTGCCCATGGGGTGAGGCTGTATTTCATTCTGAAAATAATATCACTTTAGGGGCAGTTTTATAATATTGTTTAAGTACTGTAGTTCCCAGAACTGTATACGACAGGGAACATGCCTTTCAAATGGCATCAGCTTTTATTTAAACTATCCTTTTTCACTTCCCCTCAGTTTTCAAGACACTGTCTTACTGGTCTAATGCCCAGTTCTTGATCACTGAGGAAAAGTGTGGTGACTTACCTTTTATAGTATAAAATCTCTCTGCATACAAAATTTTCTCCCTCTATGGAGATTTTCTGTCATGTAGACAGTCAGACACCTGGTTAACTCCAGTAACTAAGGAATATTTTCACTTGCAAGTCCTACAAGTTTTCATCTTCATCTACAGCTGCAAAGTAGCAAAAAACCTCATTTTTTTGGATAATTCCTTCTACTAAATCACACTAGTGGGCTTGGAGAATGAGAGTCAAACATGGTCTTGATAAATACACAGTTACTTTCAAGTGATATTTGGACTTGTCTTCTGCTCTAGAAAAACAATGTAATTGGCTTTGTGATATGCTTTCTGTGGGGTGGGAGGGTTTTGGAGTGGGACGGTGATCTGCTGCCACTGGCTGGCAGACACTGTAAATAGCTCCCTTCTGCTCTGCATTTGCTGTGTATTGGGATGGTCACAATTCTTTCTCCAAGAATTTGCTGGTCCTGTTTATTAACAAAATAATTAATCAAATTATGGACGATTTAATGGTTTCTTTAGTGCTCATAACTGACAAAACAGCTAAATCAGATGTAAGTTCTGGGAACGTGATGCAGAACTCAGAGCCACAGCATGCAGCATTTACAGAACTTGTTCTCTAGTGATGTCTTGCTCTTCAGGGCCCTGATCCTCTTCATTTCATTCTGCAAGAGGACTAAAGCTCTACTCGGATGAGGAAGCAGCATTTTGAACCACATCTTGTATAACTGATGCGAAGTGATGTTTCTGTGGGACGACTGGCTGCTCTGGGGATGAGCTTTCCAGCTGCAGGGGAGCAGTGGGGCTGCAGGGCTCTGCAGGGTTCTGCCTGAGATCAGACCTCTGCAGGGCTGTGGCCAGGGCTCTGTTTACACTGCCGTCTGTATCTCTGACAGTGGCATTTGCAAGCAATATGAATGTTGCCTTGCTAATTAAAATAAAGGGTTTTAGCACAGGAATATTTTAGTGAGCAAAATTTCAGACCCGGAGTTAAAGAACTATTTCAGAAGGATGCATGTTGCTAAATGTACCAAGCAGTCAGACCATGGCCAGTTCCACATGCTTGGGAGCTGTTTTTGCAAAACCTGTGTCACTTGGTTGAAATGTTTTTTCCAGGGGGAGAGGAGTGAGTTGAGGCTCCTGAATTCAGTGGAGTACGTGACGGGTGTGTCACCGTGTCAGCTGCCCATCATCAACCCCGGCGCTGTGCCGCCGCCGCCCCGCCTGCACGGAGGGGACCGGCACGGAGGGGACCGGCACGGAGGGGACCGGCGCGTCGGCACCGTCAGAGGCGGGCTGCCCATGAGGAGACGCTTCTGTCCCACCACGGCGTTCAATGAGCAATTCTTAATAAACGTAAGCAGTCTCTGTCTATGTACAGGTGTATTGCCTTCCTCACCGGTGTGTTTGCTTAATGCTGAAAGATGTGCATACCTAGTCTGCATAAAGAAAATGTGTAACTATTAAAATATATAATTGCTATGCATGCCTCTGTAAACTAACACATTTGGTGTTTTTTATCAGCTGGGGAAAAAAAAGGCGCTGAACAGAAATCTATGGCAACTGTTACTGAAAGCCTTCCACTTCAGTCAGTCCGATCCTGTCCCTGGCTATAGCTGGCACTAGAATTTCAGGGATTTGTGAAATGCTTGAGTGTGTGAGCACTGCATCAGTTACACCATCTCCAGCCAGTTCTAACTCCTGTAAATAAAGTTGTAGGAACCCAGGACTAGGAGGGATGATATGGTCCCTGCAGTTTGGGGCTATGCAATGCATTGGGTTTTCAGTTGGAAATGTATCCCAGACCCTCTGCATGTTACAAGCATTTCCCAGTTTAATCAGCTCAGAACTTGTCATAAAAGCCTGGAAGCCACAAGTGTGTGCTGCACAGATGTGAGCTTTGTTTTCACCCCTTGTTGAAGCTGGAAACTGAAGGCATTTCTGTGCCCTTTCTGCTGCAGAATTCTAGAGGGTTCCCCAAGTCCCCGTTATGCAGCAACGCCATCGTCACCATGATGTACCTAGGAAAGAGTAAGAATGTGTGTCTCAGTTATTACAAGGAGGAAGTCAGAGTCGATCAGCAACATTGTGGAACAGAAAACATTTGTGTCTATAAAGGCGAGCTGATGGAAGGAGGTAAGGATAGAGTCAGAGAGTTCATGTTGATTCTGGCAACATTGTTTTTGGCTAAAACTTTGTTCTGACATCAGAATGATTTCAGCTCAGCTTGGTCAAGAAATATGCATCCAGAGATGTTTATACCACCTGCCTCCGTATTAAATCTGGATTTACTGTCCCATGATTGAAAGTGAGGTTACAGTTACTTTTGCAATGATGGTAGAAGGAATTTAGAGAATTGATTTAACAAAATACTTGTGGCTGAGGTTAATTTTTTATAGATATATATGGTTAATAGAGTAGTCGTAGCAATAAGCTGTCCTTAAAAAGGGGTTATCTGAGTTACTAAAACACATCAGTTGAGATACAGCAATTGCAACAGGCTGACAGTGAAGTGTAATATTTCTCTTTGAACCCTTTCTTTCTGTGATTGCAGACACTTTCCAGTTCATCTCCAAGAGGCACCAAGGTTTCCCGTTCAGCCTCACCTTTTATCTCAAAGGGATGCAAATTGACAGGCTGAGCTGTTGCTGTGAGTACAAACATCTGAGGCGTCCCCGGCTTCGAGGCAGACACAGATACTTCAGGATTATCCATGTGGAGGGAGCATTTCCTTGCTACAGGTAAATGTACAACTATTGTCACATCCCTTCAGGCCAAGTGGACCTGTGTTTGTTTTCTGCTCTATGACATTGAATGCCCACTCTGGTTCCAGTAAAAGTCCCAGTTGATTCTCCCTGGTGGGTCAGGGCTTTTGCTCACAACGAGGTGATGCTGCACTGATGTCTGTACCATGCTGTAAGCCTTGTTCTGCAAGTTTTCTGCTGGCCAAGGTCCAGCATTTCTGTACAGCAGAAGTGCTTCAGTATCCCAAAGGTCCCTGGAAAAAAACCACCAGGAATAATGCATTAAGAGGTAGGACTCTTCAGAAATGGTCATGTTTATGTTTTGTGCCCCCCCAAAAAAAGAGATTTCTGGCCTGGATGACTGTGGCATATTTTACAGTAGTTTGGAGTCAGCTGGAATGTGAGGGGAATTGCTATCAAACCTTACATTAAAAAAGCAGTTTTGGGGAAGGCAGATACTTTAAAACGTAGTCATCCTTGAAGAAAATATGGTTTCCCAGAGAGATTTGGGATTAGCTAAGGTGAAAGTTACAGTTTCAGTTTCACCCTCTGCTCGCAGATTTGACCCCATGTACTACACACAGCATGGTGTCTTGGCCCTCGGGGAGGGTGTAGGGTGGTGTAGGGTGGCTTTTCATGTCTCCAGTTAATGTTCCATCAGGATTAGGAACTCTGGTCTCTTGTCTGGGCCTCCTGACTGTAAGAGAGAGAGAAAACACATCACCCCATTTTATACAAGAAGAGCAGTCTCAACAATTCATTCAAAATGCTTTGTTTTCCATCTGTGTGGGTTCCTTTTAAGCAGGCAAACAGAACAGAAACTGAAAATTATTACCTTTCAATCTTCTTATTTCCTCACAGTTCTTAGATCCAGCAGATAAGTTCAGAAACCCCCAGTCTTACCCACAAACCCTCAGTTATCACTCTGCTGGGTGTTAGGGCAGGATCTGGACCCAGAACACATCTGACTCAGAGCTCATTTGCCTTTCTCAGTGGTTCTGTCTTCACAGCCAATGCTTAGTGCAGCTTCAAATTAGTGGGCACTTGTAATAATTTTGGTTCTGCTTGTCACCTGTAAGTGTAGGCAGCGTTACTGTCCTTCAAGGAAGAACTGCATCTGAGTTGGGGAGCTCTCAGGGATTTCAGGGTGCTTCTCCATGTGAGTCACTGTGGCAGTGCAGAGGCAGATGGGTGCTTGGTTTCACTGCTAATAGCAAGTTGACTCACTATGCCTGCTGCCCTCCATTGTTCAAAGGAAGAAAAATGTGATACTTCCCAATTTGTGTTATTTTATAGGTGCCTTATTGCAATGGGTGTGGACAAAAAGCTATCCACTCCCAAGAGGAAGATTGAGATTCTCCATGAGAAGCATGTGTGTTCCTGGGAACAGGCTGAGCACTGTGAGCCAAGTAACAGCAGTGTTGAGCAGAAATCAAGCAAATATTCTGAGTCAGTCATCTTACCGGGTCATGAAGCAAGTGTGGAAACTGTTGTGGAAACACTGGAGACTGGAGAGGAGTACAGAAGAGAAGAAATGGAAAGCCAATCTAGTCAGGAGAGTGAAGATAGTCAGGAAGACACCAGTAAAAATGGTATTGTATTCCCAAACATGAGCAGGGGGTGAGAAATGGGAGAGGATGATTCTGGAGACAATAAGGGATTGAGGGCCTCCCAGCTTTGACTGGGGCATGAGAAATGTGGTGCTGTCTGTATCTGGACAGTAGAATTAGTGGGGCTCCTTCCAGCCATGCAGCAGGATGATGTGGTTTGCAAGAGCCAAGAAAGTGAGTAAGGAAGGGTGGTGAGGCAATGGGCAGGTTCCCCAGAGCAGCTGTGCCTGCTCCATCCCTGGAAGTGTTCAAGTCCCAAGTTAGATGGGGCTTGGAGCAACCTGGTCTAGTGGAAGGTGGTTTCCTCTATGGAAGAGGCATCGAGCTCAGTCTCTGCCTTTACTTACTCCTATCACAGTCTTCTTTAGAGGCAATCACATTTACAGAGAGATTTTAATCCCTACTTCCTATTCCTGTTTTTGCTTTCACAGTTCTGCAGTGTTACTGCTCAGATGACTTGTTAGCCCCTCCACATGTGTGTTTGGGATTAATGAAGCCTTTTTCCTTCAGGAGGAACTGCTCTTGTAACAATTACCTAAGGAGGCCTGACTGCCAACAATGCAATTGCAATCTCAATTGATTTTTAATACAGAAAAATAAATCTCCTTATTCCCTTAGTTCTCATTGTCTTGGTAATTGTTTATTTGCCTAACTGGTTCTGCATCAGGAACTCTTCATTTCTGTCTTTGGTGTTCTGTCACTTTAGTATGTTAGAAGCCCTGATGGAAGGAAAGGAGGGCAGCAGTAAAATCTGTGAGGTGAAGAATGATGGCCCCAAGGGACAGCGATGGCCCCAAGGGACAGCGGGCACTGGGGCAGGGACAGCGATGGCCCCAAGGGACAGCGGGCACTGGGGCAGGGACAGCGATGGCCCCAAGGGACAGCGGGCACTGGGGCAGGGACAGCGTTGGCCCCAAGGGACAGCGGGCTCTGGGGCAGGGACAGCGATGGCCCCAAGGGACAGCGGGCACTGGGGCAGGGACAGCTCGCCTGCCTGGGGCGGGTGTGTTCCCTCCCTGCCTCTGCCTGCGCTGGGAGCCCGCGGGAGCAGGGAGTGTCTGGACTGGAGGTGGGAATCTCCCCCGTGTGCTGGCTCCTGGGGTGGGCACGGCACAGCTTGGGTGGGGAAGGGGAGTCTCCTGTAATGCCTCTGCATGAAGAGCTGAGCAAAGTGCAGTGAAGGGCCGGGAGCTGGAGCCGATGATCCCTGTGGATCCCTTCCAACTCAGCCTATTCTGTGATCTGTCAGATGTCACAGCTTGTCAGGCTAGTGCCTGGCTGAAATCCAGAATGTGGCTATAACAGTGGCAGCTCTGTGCAGGCTTTGTTTGTTCTGGGTTTTCCCCTGGGCCTGAAGCAGCAGGTCAGAGCAGTGTGAGAACAGAGTGCCTCTGCAGTGCCCTTTGGCTGCAGTTCATTAAATTAATTGAGCTTATAAGACACTTCTTTGCTGTTTAGCCATGTCAATACACATTTATCGTACTTTGCACTACAATATATTACCTTTCTCCTTGTAATTTTTTTTCATCACAACCAGTTTTTCTCCTGTATTAAGAGATTCTTACATTTAATTTCTGAGTTTCCCTAGCTCTAAATTTTTCTAGTACTTTCCATGGCAAGTAATTTCATTTTTGTTTTAATATATTAATCATACTTCGTGCACTAATCAGTAGTTTTGCTGCATTTTTGCTACTCTATGAAGAACACAATGTTTTTTTATGATAACATGCTGTTACAATTCCTATCTGTGGTCTTAGATGCTCTCATGGCTTTAAAAAGTCTGAGCAAATTCAAGGTCAAAAGGAGACTTATGAAGTCTCCTTTAACTTCTATCTGCTTAAAAATAATTTTATTAATTGTGAATTCTGTTTCCTGTCTCAAAGTACAATTCTTCTATTTTAGAATATGATGACGATTTTGAAGCAGATGAAGAAGTTAATGAAGAGGGACAGACTGGTGTTCAAATGAATGGAATGTCAGAGTCATCCTCAGATGATAAAAACCATAATTTAGACTATGGAAAGGAGAGTGAAACCTCATCCCAGAAGGCACTGCAGGCCTCTGGCAGTGAGAAAGATGAAAGTGATGGATATTCTGACAGGGACTCTGAGGATGACCAAGGTTAGTTTTCATAACAAGGCTTAGAGAAGCTGACCTGAAGCATGTTTTACAGTTGTGTGTGTCCAGTATATATGTTGAGTCTGCATAGGGAAACCTAAGCCATTCCTTCTGAAATGGTAAAAGCCAGCTGATATATCTGTTATTAATTTTACATCTGGCACTGAAATGCAGGCAGCTCCCTGGCAGTGAGAGCATGGGCCTTTGCTGAGCTGTTCAGGTGCTGAGATGGAGATGGAGCCAGGCTGCAGGTTGGCTCTAAGAACCCAGGCAGGACAGCCCTCCCTGTCAGTGGGCACTCAGGGTTTTGGAGATCTTTCTAATATTCAATGAGTTAACAGAAGGGCACTGAGGGATTGTTGCTGTGCTTGAAGTCTTTTATCAAATGAAGCTCAAGAGTCTATGCTATACCTTGTCTGACCTGTATTTAGAGGTGCATTTGGAGATGTATTTCTGTGTGATTGATAGAACTACTGTGGTTTATTTCCATTATCAGAAAAAAGCCTCCATGTTAAATGGCTTTCATTTTAATACTTCATACATCTGGGCAATGTTCTTCTCTTTACCCTTACTGGAATTTTGTCACGATATCCTCAGACAGTGTAATTCAGAGAATGCAATTGGGTGGGATTGTGTCCCTTTGTGGGTGCCCAGTGAATGCAGATGTTTACTGACAAATACTAAATTAAAGTGCTGTTTGCTGTTTTCAGAGAGGAGGCCTGCAGACTCTCTCTCACCTGTGAGCACTCAGTGCAGCACTGAGACTGACTCTCCTGCTGAAACGATGACAGACAATGTGAATGGCAAAGAGGAGGGCAATATCAAAAGTACAACTGACGGCACAGCACATGTACACTATGGAAATGAGAATGGGGAGAAGAAACTGCTCAGAATGGAGGAAAATCAGGAGACTTCTGCACTGGAAAATAAAGGAATACATGAAGCAGAAAAGATAAAACCAGAAGATCTAGCAGCAAGGGAAGATACTAGAATTTTTCATGAAAACATAATGGCAATGGAGCATCAAAATCCTGCGGTTAATGGGGAATTCAAACAGACTGGGTCAGGAGAAAGTGACATGTATGAGGAGGAGGAAGGTCTTCCAGTGCCTTGGGAAAGCAGGCCATTGAACAAGGAGGATGGCAGTGAAGAGTCTCCTTGGTGTGAGGAAGGAGGTGGTGAGTACAGTCCCTCTGCAGAGCTCTCCATGCCTGTGCTGCTGTATTTGCCTTTGTACTCATTCTTGGTGCAGCACGGGGAGGTGCTGCACTGCTTCAGGCTGCTGGAATACTCTGTGCTGCTGTGAGCTCAGTACCCACTCAGAATGTAACATTGGCTTGGTGTTTCTCTGCTAGGGTTTCAAGTGTAAGGATTTGTCCAAAAATGAATTTTAAACCATTTTAAAGGTGAGATGGCTGGATGGCTTCTACTCCCTTTTTGATCTTTAATGGTTTCTCTTTCTTGCTTCCTGTTTTCTTTGTGATAGTTTCTGAAGATTGCAAACCAGTTCAGGAGGAAATAGCAAAAGCAACTGTAAATGATCATCCTGTGAATTCTGACCCTGAACCTGGTGTTTTGTGTGCCAGTGAGGAAGAAAAGAATGCAGCAAGTACAGAGCATGATGCCAGTGGAGGTAAGATTGGCTGTCAGTCAGGGACAAGGATTAAATCTTACTCAGATGGTCTTTTAATAGAAGTGTTTGCCCTTTCCCTTTCCTTTGGCTTTCAAAGTCTCCTTGTGCTTTTTTTCTTTCCTAACTTGGAAAAAAGCAGGTGATGACTAGTTGGCATCTGTAGTCGTGTATAATTAATGCTTTTTTGGCAGTTAAATGGTTCTGGGAGAAGAATCCAGGCCATGAAAAAACTGTGAGTCTGGAAAATAGCTGTGGAAAGCAGGAATGTAGAGTGAGGTTCCATGTGCTTCCAGGTAGTGTGCAGCCTCCTTGGGAAATGACTTGGTTCCCAGGGGCAGGAAATCCACAGGAAGCTGAGTGTTCTTCCTACTTTGTGTGCATACTTCAGAAGAGCAATTTGCCACCTATTTCTGACTTCCTGAGTGTCCCTGTCAAGCTCACAGGTGTTGCACACACACACACGAGCTCTCTGCAGGCAGGTAGGGAGGCAGAGCAGGAAGGACTGGCATGACTGGCCTTGGACCAACATTTTTCCTTAAATTCTTTATGCCAGATGCCAGAACAGCAGCACTAAAGACATAATCAGAGCCCAGGGATGTGATGAGAAGCAGCACAGCAAGTTTTCTTTGGGTGCCCAGGCTGCTGTCCCTCATTGCTGGGCAGAAGTGGCACCTTTAACCCTTTAAAGCACCTAACACTGACACGGTGCTGAGTAAAGCAATGTTTGATTATTTCCTAATAGCACCAGATGGAAGTTTCCTGGCAGAAGGAAGGAGAAGCCCTGGTGTGCAGGAGGCAGCAGGACAAGCAGTGCAAGAAGGGCAGGTGACAGGGCAGAGAGAAGCCCGGGAGCAGGATGGTGCTGCTGAGGGAGGCTCTGCCAGCGGAGAGACCGGAGGAAAAGCTGCACGGGCAGGGGATTCGCTGCCCCAGGCAGAGCCGGGGGCTGCGCTGGAGGAATCCGCACCTGAGAAGGGCACCGCGGCAGAGGAACATCCCAGAGGAAAGGGGACAAGGGAGGCAGTGAAGTTGGGCACAGGAATGTCACCTGGGGGGCAGAAGGTGCTGGTGGAGGGGTTGGAGAGCGAGGTGGCCCTGGGAAAGCTGGCAGCTGGGGGAGAGGAGCCAGCTGTGGCACTGCCAGGATGGGAGGCAGACAGAGCTGTGTCCCAGGGGCAGGAGGGGACTGGGGAGGTCACTGAGGAGGAGGAGGAGGAGGCTGCAGAGGAAGGCCTCAAAGGAGTGGTGGGGTCGCCAGCAGAGGAGGAGGTGGGTGAGGCAGTGTGTGGGGCAGGGGAGTCCCTACAGGAGGGAGGGTCTGCAGGGAAGGACCTTGTGCTGGGTGCTGTCTCAGAGGGAGAGGAGGCTGTGGAGGATGCCGGTGTGGCAGCAGAGGGGAATGCCAGAGTTGTTGGCCCAGAAGGAGAAGAGGGTGTTGAAGAAGATATTTCTGAAGGGGAAGAGGCTGTGGGGAAGCCTGGGGCTGTCTGGGAAGCACTAGTGGGTATGCAATCAGAAGAAGCAATGCCTGGAGAGGAAGGATTTGTAAAGCCAAGCGAGTTTTCCCCGCTGAAAGCATCAGGGGAACAGTGGATGGAAATGGGGAAAGCTGTTGCAGGAGCATTTGAGAGTTCTCGGGCACGGGAGGGGGGAGTGAACACTCTCCCGAGAGTGGAGGACACGATGGAGGAGTCTGTGGAGCCTGACAAGGGTCCTGTTCTGGAAGTGGCACCTGGGTTAGGGGCACTGGGGGATGCTCGGGGAGATCCTGTCACTGAGGGGCCATCACAGCTGGCAGTGCAGGAGGAGGAGGGTGCAGCAGAAGCACTTCGGAGTGGAGACCCGTCTGCGAGCAGCAAAGCGGAGACAGAGACAGCAGTGGAAGGAAAACCCGAAGGAGAGGTGGTGGGAGGGTCTGCAGGGGCGGCCGGAGCGCGCCCGGGAGGTGGAGAGGAGGCCACAGATGGAGCAGCAGGTTCACAGGA
>VXAC01002033.1:80916-125763 GCA_013399225.1 Rhipidura dahli
GGGGAGTCTGGGAGGGACGGGGAAGGGGCGGCCGATGGAGCTGTGGCTGGTGGGCGAGAGCTGAGCCGGGAGGCAGCAGCGGGGTGCCAGGGAAGGGGACCAGCGCCGGCCGCAGCGGAGCGGGAGCGGGGCACAGTGCGGGTCGTGTCCCCACGGCACGGAGAAGGGCTCGGAACAATGTCCCTGGGGGAAGAACCAGCTGCAGAAACCTCCCCGAGCACCCCTGCCCTCGGGGATGGGGGAGAGGAACCGAGGGGGAGAGGGTTCACAGGAGGCGAGGGGCTGTGCCTGGGCACCCAGCCACAGCTCCTGGCAGCTCCGGAGACAGGGACAGCGCGGGGCAAGGACGGGCGGCAGGAGGAGGGCACGGAGCAGGCAAGACTGAAAGCCGAGGGGGAACAGGCAAGTCCCTGTGAAAACACGAGAGAGAGCGAGGCGGCGGATGTCTCGGCGAGTGCAGGGAGCGCCGCGGCAGCCGGCGGGCAGAGGAAGGCCAGTCCCTTCGGAGGGAGCCCAGGTGTCCAGCGAACCGCTGACCACCGCCGCAGTGCCCGCCAGGTGAGTCCCGCGAGGCTCAGCCGCTGCCCACAGCGGGCCCCGTCAGAGACAGCGGCTGCACCACCTCGGCCTCTTCCTTATCCATCACTTCAGTGTCTGCTGAGGGTAGCTGGGTCAAGGGATGATAAATCCTTTTGGGTGGCGGCTTCTGCATTCTTTCCTGTTCCCAAAATCCCGCGCAAATCCCTTTGCTGTAGCGCTAGTTCTGACAGCCCCTCCGCCCTCTCTCTGCCCCGGCCGTGCAGAGCAGCTTCCCCTGCCCAGCATGTCGCAGTTGTGGTGGCATTGGGCGAGCCCTGGGAGCACTCGGCTTCCCTGTTACTCTGGCCTCGCCTCGTAGGAGATGTCACAGCAGTGCCTCGGTAGCTCCGAGTTCAGCCCGTTTTCTGTGACGTTTGGTCGTTGTTTCGCAGGACGGTGCAAACCCAGACCTCGTGTCCTCAGAACGGCCTCAGGATGGGGAAGAAACTCTGCTCTGAGCTTTTCCTGCAGCTCTTCGGTGTTGTGTCCTGCAGCGTGCACTGAGCCTGCTGTGGGTTTGTGCCGGCTGGGATGTCACTCCTCTGTTCACTCTCTGAGTACCGCAGCACCTGTCACCTTTCACTGGAGCAGCTCCTCAGTGTGCAGCAGACAACTGAAACCAGCTTGTGTATGCCAGCCCAGGAAACAGCACTCCTTTGGAATGATGAAGACAGTCAGCACAAGGATTGTTCCACAGCTGTCTTGCTTGTTTTTTTTTGAAAACCAGAGAAATACTGGACTGTCTGAACTTCCCCTCCTCCCCCAGGCACCCCTTGCTCCTGCAGGCGAGCAGGGCTTTCAGCCTGGGAACTTTTTTCAGGGCAATTGAAATGCTGTTGAAAATTGTCAAATCAGAACAATTCTAACAAGTATTTGTAAATGTATAAAGCCTGGTCTTCTGCTTGTGCTGGAGTCACTCAGGAGTGGTCCACGGACCCTCAGCTGAGGCTGCCAGGAGGGTGGTCAGTTTAGAGCTGTCTCAGCCTGGTGCTGGCTGCCCATCTCTGCTGCCCAAGGCTCTTCTCAGCTCTGTTGCACCTCTGGCAACACTGGGGGCCCCGGAGACCCTTTTGGGCTGGGCATCTGGGGCTGGGTGTGCAGCAGCCTCTAGGCAATCTAAGTTGGGTGGATGCAGCAGACTCAGCCCCACACAGTGGGGGACTGCAACTGCGTTTTCAAGTAGGGAAAAGACACTGGAATGAGTGGAATTTTGAGTGGATTGGTGCTGTGAGTCACTTCAGATCAATATACACGGAACTGGAAATTCAAATGTGATCAAGTGGTTGCTGTGTGTTTCCTCCCAGAGATATTCCTGTACTAGAGATGGTGGCATTTGTATGTTCAGTCTGCCCACACTGACGCTAAGGACAGTCTCAGAGGGTTGTGTTTTCTGTGTGCAAACCCACACCTGCACCTTCACTCAGGTCTATTAAATACCTGTACCAGTCTGTGCAGCTCCTCCAATTTGTGCCAATGGTTTAACTGCAGGAATAACCCCTGACAGTGCAGCAGGGCCTGGGCTTCAGTGTCTGTCTCTGCTTGCTGGTCGGCTGCTGATGTTGGGCTGAGTGTTTGTGCCACTAAAGCTGCCTTGTGCAGGTAACACATGGCCACACCTGGGCAATTCCAGGGTTACAGGGAGCAAAGAGAGAGGGGTGCAGGGATTTGCCTTTGCAGGGATTCCCTGGGAGCCCCTCTGGGCCTGCAGGAGACCCAGGGCATCAGAGAAAGCCCTGATGAACAGAGCAGTGTAGTTAAAAGGATCTGGAATGCTGATAGTTCATTATTTAACAGTCTTGAAATAATTATAAGTGACACTCATGTGTGTGATTGTAACAGCTGGGGGAAAGAATCCTGTGGTTAGGAACACACATGTGGACTTCCAAAACATGTCCTGTCATTTGAGCAGGCAGAAGTTTGGTAGTAAGCAAAACCATGGAAATGGGTAATAATACAGGTTTGGAAATGCTTCCCATGATCCTTTCTGCTCTCCTATATGGTGCTAATTAGTAATTAACTTCAAAGTGAAAAGTAGGTTGCATTTAGGGAAAAACAAGATGTGCAGCAAAAAGAAAAAAGAACTAATTATTAAAGTGAGCATATGTGAGCAAAGCAAACTATCCAACGGTGTTGCCACTGGCAAAACTCATTCTTGGCTCATCAGGAAGGCTCTTTTACCTCCCTGAAGTGTCAGGTGTTTTCAGTTGCCTGTCACTGGCTGCTGATGGTTGTGCCTCAGATGTGTCTCACACAGCTGGAACCCGGTGATGTTCCACAGCTGAAGAGATGAATTTCATCAGTTCAAACCCATGCCAGCTGTGCACTGTGGACACAGGGTGGGAAAAGTTACAGGCCAGCTCCTGGAGCTGGGCACCAAGCCCTGCCATTGATGGCAGAGATGAGGAGTGGTGACTCACAGACACCAGCTAGGGTGTGGGCAGCGTGGGCAGCTCATCCTCCTGTCTGAAACAAGGGCTGCAGGGGGGGTTTCCTGGCTGGGGATTGCCTGAGTGGTTTTGGGGCTCAGCTGTACAAAGCGGACGTGACTGAACCCTCTGCCTGCCCGGGGGGGCTGAGCCCCTGAGGTGGCCCTTCTGTGCTGAGCCAGCTCCTCTGTCCTGGCTGTCCTGTGCTGTCCTGGCTGTCCTGTGCCATCCTGGCTGTCCTGTGCTGTCCTGGCTGTCCTGTGCCACGCTGTGCCAGCACTCCTGTGCTGTCCTGGCTGTCCTGTGCTGTCCTGTGCCACGCTGTGCCAGCACTCCTGTGCTGTCCTGGCTGTCCTTTGCTGTGGCGTGCNTGCCGGCCCTGCCGGGCTGTCCTGGCTGTCCTGTGCTGTCCTGTGCTGTCCTGGCTGTCCTGTGCCACGCTGTGCCAGCCCTCCTGTGCTGTCCTGTGCTGTCCTGGCTGTCCTGTGCTGTCCTGGCTGTCCTGTGCCATGCTGTGCCAGCACTCCTGTGCCATCCTGGCTGTCCTGTGCCATCCTGGCTGTCCTGTGCTGTCCTGTGCCACGCTGTGCCAGCACTCCTGTGCTGTCCTGGCTGTCCTTTGCTGTGGCGTGCCACGGGATGTTGGGACCTGCTGCAGGGATGCTGGGCTCACTTCTGGCTGCTGTCCAAATCCTTGTCTGGTTGGACACCAGATTATTTTAATCTAGATCGCCTATTGCTGATATGTTAAACAATTTAAAGTATCACTACATCTGCCAGGCACTGGCAGGTCTCTAAAGCAGGGTAAGAATCCTCTTGGCATCTCATTCTCGGTAAATATTTCAGTGTGCTGGGCTCCTCAAGCTTCTCTGAGAACAGTGCAGGCTACTTGCACTCCCGCAAACTGCTTTGGAACATGTTCTACTCATTTCCATTTTTCAGAGTTTTTGTTTGTTTTACTAACTGATCACTCCTGCGAACACATTTTCCCCCTGAGCCTGATTTTCTTCTATAGAGAGCAATTAACTAAGACATTGTTTCCTTAAAGGAACCAGTAATTTTAATTAGTATTAAAATTATTTGCAAGCACTTGTAAAGAGCCTTTTAAGCCAAAGAAATTTTGCTTAAAAGTAAAGACTCCCACAAACCTTTGTGAGGCTCTTCCTTACGTAGTTGTCTCCTGCCTCTGTACCCGCTGAAAGGCTCTAGAGTCTCTTTCTGTCTGTCCATCTGTCCCTGATTTTTTTGTTGTTGTTTTTTCCATGTGTTCCCCTCTGACATATTCTGAGAAGGTGACAATTTTACACAATTTCCTTCTGGTTAAAAGTTTGTTTTGAAGTTCCTGTGTTGATTTTTAAAAGCAAACAACTGAAGGAAAGCTTACACCCTTTGGAAGTGAATGCCTCAAACCAAACCAAGTGGATAAGAAAACACAGATGTCTGGAAGAGTTCAGGGAAGGTGGGCATCCAGATGTGTCCATGTTCTCAGGGAGCGGCATGGTACCCAAGGCTCAGGGCCCTGATAAGCTGTGGCTGGGGCTGCTGTGCTGGGGAGCTGCATCAACCCCTGGAGCAGGAAATGGGACACAGGATGTGTCTGGGGCTGTGGGGAACTCAAAAACAAACCAGGTCTGGTTCAGAACCCGTGAGCAGGAACTGAGCCCCCCCCAGGGGGTGGATGGAGGTGAAGCTTATTGGGGAGGGGGCTGGTGGTTCCCAGGTAAGGGAGCAAGGGTGGGCTGACAGTTCCCTGCCTCAGGGCCATTCAAGCTGAGGGCATTGTGCCTCAGAGCTCTGGAATAAAACTCATGTCTCTTTACTTTCATCTCATTGCGTTATCAGTGCCCAAGATGAAAATGCAACATTCCCATGATACACAACAGCAGCGCAGCACCAAACCCAGCCCTTGGGCAGGTCAGCTGAGGGAGATGCAAAAGCAGAATGCAAGACAGGCACATTTGTCATCAACACTGAAGCTGTTCAGTCCAGGGACTTCAGGGTGGCACCCAGGGTTCAGAGGTGCAGTGAGAGCTGCAGGCGGTGGCCGGGCTGGCGGCAGGGGCCGGTCCCTCGCTCAGCTGCTCTCCTCGAAGCTGCTGCTGCCACAGGAGTGGAACCTCATGGTGCTCAGGGGGTCCGACACGTACCCTGCCGGGTCAGAGAGAGGGTCACCCGCAGCTCAGTGCGGCAGGGGGGCTCCCTGGCCCCTCGGTGCCAGCAGAACAACAGCTCCTGCTGTGGCTCACCGTTTTTGTCCACGGGTGGGTACTGGAAGCTCCTCCTCATGTCCTCCAGAGACAGGCCCTGGGATGGGGGTTGCCCAGTGCTGCAATTTAAACAGGAGCTGTCAGTTTAGGTAAAACTGATGACTGCACATCTCCAGACTGTGAGAACTTTTTTCCCAGAGTGAAGGAAAGAACAGTACCATGAGACATCAGCCTGGGCCCCGGCCACGGCAGCTCAGTAAACAAAAAGCAAGAATAAGTCATGAAGCAGGACCATGACCCCCAGGCACGCTGGCACTCAGTTACCCTTCTCAGAATAATTGCCCTCAAATACCCCATTTGGGGCTTCGCAGCTGTGTCTGGATTGCCATCTTGGAAGCAATTCCAGGCATCAGTCTGGGGTCACTGCCATGTATTTTATGGGTCACTGCTAAAAGGTGCAGATACACTTGCAAATACATTTCTCAGGCAAGGAAGATCATGGAATTATCTTCCAGTCATGGACCAAACCCACTGTCCTGCCAACATGTTGTTCATCCCTGATCCCAGAGATGAGAGTTGCTGTGTTTGCCCTTGAAATCAGTTCTCCCACTGGTAGGGTATAGTACCTCAGGTATTTACTTAATGGTACAATAATATAGAGAACCCATGTGTGTCCCTGCCTTAAAAAACATCATGAGTTCTTCTTACTGTTCCGTGGGCATGAAATGAGTGATACACAGTTTTTAGGATGCACCCTGGTAGGAACAGTCAGAGCAATGCTGACTCCCACAAACCTCTGTGAGGCTCTTCCTTACATAGTTGTGTCCTGCCTCTGTACCTGCTGGAAGGCTCTGGATTCTCCTTCTGTCTGTCCATCTGTCCCTTCCTTCTATCCCAGCAAGGACACTTTCCCCTCTGCCCTCCCAATGGCAGCCTGGGCTCTGGGCTGGACACAGGTGATGGACACAGGTCCGCAGTGCTCTCTCCTGCTCCTGCCACGCCACCTCCCAGCAGCACGGTCTGCTGCTTTCCTTCAGCCAGGGCAGCGGGAGCGTCCCGGAGCCCCGCTGCCGCCCCGGGGCCCCGCGGTGACCGGGACGCACCCCAGGGACCAGGCGGTGCCCGCTCGGGCGTTCAGGGCGTACTCCAGCTCAAACCGAGTGCGCAGAGCGGCGACGTGGCTGCGCCCGGGACCGCCCCGGGCCGCCAAGCAGTCCGAGGAGGACGAGGGAGACAGGGACCCGCTGCTGTTGCTGGAGGCTGGAGACATTAACTGGGTTAAAAAAAAAAAAAAAAAAAAGGCACCATTATGGCATATTTACACGTCCTTTCTCATCTCTCTCTCCTGTAAGCTCTATCCCACTTTTCCTTGGACTTTTCCAGCAGCTCCAAAGCCACTGCTGCCCTCAGCTGCTGCCACTGCTCCTGTCCCCACTTGCACTCCCGTCTGCTTGTACACACACAGACCTCCCCCGCCGGGATCCAGGTCCTTACCTCAATATTGCACAGACACTCCTCCAACTTTGTGACAACTTCTGAAAACTCTGGTCTGCCCTGTGAACACAATAGGAAAACCAGAGCTGCGTTAAAAATGGAAGGAGGCAGATCTGATGTGATTAGCTCGACACAAAGGGAAGGGATGAGTCACAGTCCCCATCATTTCCCCTCTCCGAATTTCATGGCGCAGCTGTCAGTCTGTTTGGGAATCTGATGAAAACGGCAAGTTCAGTGCTGAGCTACAACATGAAGATGTGTGTGCATATGAACTTTAACTGAAAATCATCTCTTTTTCTGCAAGAATTAGATTTGAGCTAATAATTACTAGATCACAAAAATACTATCAATAAATTATTTGCTCTGCTCTTCAGGTTGACTTTCTCTTTTTCCATGAGTACACCTTCAGACAGAGCAACAGCAGTGATGAGCAGCAGACAAGTTCCTGGCCAACCTGCCTGCATGGCCACCCTCCTCCCTCCCTCCTGCATGTACCTGCACCTCTCCATGGTGCTCCACACTGCCTGCCCAGCCCACTCCTGGGCAGCTGTCTCTATCTCTGTGTGCCAGAAGGATTTCTGGAGGCCGTGCCTGGCTAAGGATTGGGCAAGTGAGGGGAATGACAAGTAGCCCCCCATCTCTTATTGCCTTGGGACAATTGTTGTCTCTTATTGTCCATTGGGAGAACACTGGTCCTACAAGAACCTCGGGCTCCATGAGCCCTGCTATGAGTAACTCACTCCCAGGCCAGCAGTGTGAAAAAGAACCTCGGAAAACCCACCCTCCGGACACAGAGCCCTTCCCAGAGACACCTGGACACTTGCAGTCCTCCAAGGTGGCTCCTTGTTAGCTGAGGGAAGCCTGGTGGGAAGAAGGCAGATCCCATTGGATGAGTGGGCACAAACCTGACTGTGAGATGATCTCAGTGGTTCCTTCTATAAAAGAGTTTGGATAAAAAAACATATCTGGCCATTAGCATGTCCCTGAGCTCCACTTTACAAAGTGTTCATCCTCACTGACTGCATGTGACAAGCCCTGTCACTGCCAGAGGAACTTGATCAGAGTCCATGAGATTTGCCTGTTGGAGATAATGGAAGAACAGACTACACCTTCAGAGCTGCACTTAATAAAACTAAAATGTTTACTTCTCTACAGAGCTCAGCCCTAGGCCTTATGGCAAATTCTCTGTCTCTAATTAAAGCTCACAAATCCAATTTGCCAATGAAAAAGGCTTCTCGGGAGATGCTGCTAATCTTCTAATCACCAGTTTGCCTTTGGAAACAGCTGCTGTCAAAAGTTTCTGGGAAACAGATGTTCAAGTACCTGATAAATAGAAACAGGGGCATGGCACATGGGAACTTGTTTTCAGCTGGGATGAGCCTTGAATGAAATTAAAGACAAATAAAAGGATACATTTTCTAGTTTGGAGGCATTTCATGGCCATTCAGAAAACCCCCTCCAGGTATACCCCATTTTCTGCCTTTTTTTTTTCTTTAAACGGAGCAGACCTGGTGGAGAATTTTGACCTGTGAACACTCAATGAGCCCCAAAACTTACCATTTTCCCCTAACAAATAGTAAAAGCCTTTAGTAAAGCTAAATGAAGCCAAATAAAGAACAGTAACAAAAAACCTTTAATAAAAATAATTTTGACAAGTTTTTTCTTACATCTTGTGCAAAGTTCTGTCCATCCATGAGTTGATTGAGGTATTGATTGTTTTATAGTTCTGTCCTGAAGCTCTGAAGCACTGGCAAGATGAAGGGATACTGGAGTTGCACTGATGGGTAACAAACTGTGCCTGGACTCTGAAAAGATGGTTTCTCCTTACAGGGGCTGAGTGGCTGTGGGAATGCTGACAGGGACTGCACCCATCTCAGTGCTTGCTTAAGTCAACACTTTCATATTAATACATTTAAAACAAATGTGAGTTACATGCTGTCACGAGCTGTTCCTTACAAAAATCTGAGAGCAGCAAGGAATTTTCTACTCATTCTGTACCAGCTCAAGTCATAATCAGCATTACAGGATTAATTAAGTGTTGTTGAAAGGCTAAATGCTACTTTAGTTTCCTCCTCAATTCACCAATATTTCCTGGCACACCCCATTATCTGCCCGGGCGCTTTCTGCAGTGACCCTTCCCACAGAGATGGTGATTTTGGGGTGTCAGGCAGAGCAGGGTGCCCATTTTCCTGCTGCCAGGGGCACTCACCTCAGGACAGGCGTTCCAGCCCCTCATCAGCAGGACGGAGATGGGCTTGGGGATGGAGTAGCCGATGGGAGGGCGGATGTGGTGATAAGCCATATCAGCTGCTGCCGCCGCTGCAGGGACAGCCAGGACCCCGTGAGCACCACAGAACAGAAGAGAACAGATCAGAACACCCACAGCACAGCACAGCACAGCCACCCCCCAGCACTGAGACACCCAGCACGCAGCTGAGCCACCCAACCTACGAATAAAGGGGGCTGGAGGGTAAAGGAGGCTTTTCCAGTCAGACTGAGAGCAGGGTGAGTTCTCCATCACCACAGAGCCACCTCTGGTCCCAGGTCAGACACAGTGGGGGTCTCACTGGCAGAGAGGGCTGAACCCCTGCTCCTCACCCCAGCTGGCTCTGACCATGTCCTGCAGCGCTCATGACCTCGAACAAGTCCTGTCACACACCCAGGGGTTGGAATCCTGGAGTGCAAAGTGCAGCCCTGCTGTGGAATACTCCCCCCTCCACCAGTGCTGTCCTGAGGTACACCAGGAGATGTACCAAGGAGTGGCTCTGCAATCCCAGCACCCATGTGACAGACAAAACAGCCTGTATGTAGTCAGAGTCTCTTGTTCCTAGACCCAGACCTAGACAGGATAGTTCTGTGCTTTTCACCCAGTGCAAAATCTTAGCACCTAATAACACACTTCTCTTAGATACTGGTTAAAATTACATGGTGTAGCCACTTCTTTGGTTTTAGAGAAATTTAAAATATTAATTAATTGAGCATGTTACCTGGTTTCAGGTGAGCAAATGGAATTTCCCCTGTCAACAGCTCCCAGAGGCACAGAGCGTAGCTGAAGACATCGGCTTTGATGGTGTACCTTGTGCACTGGGTGAACACCTCAGGGGCCATCCAGCGCAGGTTCTGCCCGCCAGGAAACGGCAATCGCACGTCAGCAATGTTTGCTTCCTCACACAAGCACCTATTCCTGTATTTGTATGTTTTTTTCCCTTTGTTTCATTATTTCCTGCCTCCATCACTCCATAAAATTATTGGTAACCTGCCAGGAAAAGTTTTCACCTGGCGTGCAAAATCCGGTCAGTGTGTTACTGTGCCTGACGTGTGACTGCACTGGCTTGGTGCTACCTCAGCTCCATGGAGCCAGGCTGAGCAGGCTTTAACTGTGACAGNCCAGCCCATCACCCACCCCACCCCACACTAACATCACATCACTCAGATGATGTGAACGGTCCTGGCCATGGAGTGACACACAGGACATATCTGGACTCAAAGCCACGAAGACAACAAATGTCTTGTAAATCTGACAGGGAACAATGGGCTACTGTAAAGAAAAGAACTGTGAAATAAGGGAATCAGTGCTGAGTAACCAATTCCCTGTTAGAAAAAGGAACCACCTGCCATCAGCATGTGTGTGAGTGGGGAAGAGCAGATTAAAAATAACTCTTTAGTAAGGATTTTGGGCAATAGAGCTCCAAAGACAACCTTATAAAGCATTGTTTTCTACTGCAGATGTTACATATGCTCTCATCTCTATTAAAGACAGTTAAAGGAAAAAAAATAAAACCAAGACAGAGAAACATTGGGAGAGATTAAATGCTACACCAGTCCATCTTCCCCAACAAACATATTTCCAATGTCTTCTTCTCCTAAACTGTGCTTGCCTGTATGTTTGATATCAATTATGTGGAACAAAACAAGAAACAAACCCCAGGTTGTTTTGTCATGTTGTCTTCATCCAGGGATTGCAGAAATCGAGATTCTGAAACAGAGCAAGAAAAATAATTGCTCTCAGGCCAATACGGACACACACCTCATTATACAAAAAATCCCACCTTAGGTACAATTCCACAGGACCCTCTCAGTCAGCCTGTGTTTAGTTTTAGAGAATTTGGGGTTAATTTATAAGTGTTTCATAAAATCTCCTTACCTCCAAAATCAGCAACTACTGCATGACCATCCTCATACAGGAGAATATTGTGACTGGGGGAAAAAAACAAACCTGTAGGTAATGGTTGGACAGTGCCTTAAAGATGGTGAAAATGTTATAGCTTCTGGGTCATAGCTAAACATTTGAGTTCAAATCACCTCCTTGGGTAGCTAAATGTCTGCAGGTACTTCTCATATTTATTGTTAGAAAGTGCACCTTACCCCTGAGAGGGCAAACCCAAAGCTTCAGAAACCATAATGGCAGCTTCTAATTAACATCAGAGCAAGACACCTTCTGTAACTAGTTACAGACCAAGTCTAAGAGCTTTATTCAATATGAGCACTGAATCTCAGTGATGAAGTGACAAAGATCATGATATTTGAATATAAACACATTGATGATCCTAAAATAAAATTGCGTGGACTGATTCTGTTTCCTTCCAAGGCTTTTGCAGGTGGTAATCCCCAATTTCCACCAGCATGTGGAAGAGAAGGAGCAGATCTGAACACTCCATGTAGAATGGATCATGCAGGTACAACATATTTGCCTATTGCAAAATGTCATTTAGCAGGAAAAGTGTACATAGAATCTATTGAAAATTTGTTTACTGATTCAAGGGAGTTACAGCAACTGATTTAATTTTCAGCAAAGACACACAAGATGAAGCAGAAAAACCCCGCTTCATAAAACCATATAATCACAGAATCATCAGGGCTGGANCCCCCAGCACTGAGACACCCAGCACGCAGCTGAGCCACCCAACCTACGAATAAAGGGGGCTGGAGGGTAAAGGAGGCTTTTCCAGTCAGACTGAGAGCAGGGTGAGTTCTCCATCACCACAGAGCCACCTCTGGTCCCAGGTCAGACACAGTGGGGGTCTCACTGGCAGAGAGGGCTGAACCCCTGCTCCTCACCCCAGCTGGCTCTGACCATGTCCTGCAGCGCTCATGACCTCGAACAAGTCCTGTCACACACCCAGGGGTTGGAATCCTGGAGTGCAAAGTGCAGCCCTGCTGTGGAATACTCCCCCCTCCACCAGTGCTGTCCTGAGGTACACCAGGAGATGTACCAAGGAGTGGCTCTGCAATCCCAGCACCCATGTGACAGACAAAACAGCCTGTATGTAGTCAGAGTCTCTTGTTCCTAGACCCAGACCTAGACAGGATAGTTCTGTGCTTTTCACCCAGTGCAAAATCTTAGCACCTAATAACACACTTCTCTTAGATACTGGTTAAAATTACATGGTGTAGCCACTTCTTTGGTTTTAGAGAAATTTAAAATATTAATTAATTGAGCATGTTACCTGGTTTCAGGTGAGCAAATGGAATTTCCCCTGTCAACAGCTCCCAGAGGCACAGAGCGTAGCTGAAGACATCGGCTTTGATGGTGTACCTTGTGCACTGGGTGAACACCTCAGGGGCCATCCAGCGCAGGTTCTGCCCGCCAGGAAACGGCAATCGCACGTCAGCAATGTTTGCTTCCTCACACAAGCACCTATTCCTGTATTTGTATGTTTTTTTCCCTTTGTTTCATTATTTCCTGCCTCCATCACTCCATAAAATTATTGGTAACCTGCCAGGAAAAGTTTTCACCTGGCGTGCAAAATCCGGTCAGTGTGTTACTGTGCCTGACGTGTGACTGCACTGGCTTGGTGCTACCTCAGCTCCATGGAGCCAGGCTGAGCAGGCTTTAACTGTGACAGCAGGATGAGAATAAAGGCAGAAGCCCAGGCTCAAGGTCTGGAGGCCACATCGTATGGTCTGGGAGATACATGCATGCATGGCACATAGTAAGAATTAACCACTGCAGAGGCAAAAGGTGACAACAGCTGCACTGCACTGGGGCCAGGTCTCCTGGGGTCTTGCTGCTCCCTGCAGACCCCCAGTTCTGAGGCTGCTTCACAAGCAGCCAGTCTCTCCCTGGGGTGATGGGTTCAGGGTGGATTTTTAGATTCCCTGTGCTCCTTACAGGGCAGGACAGCCCTCATCAGGTCAGTTTTCCTGGGACAGCCCTTCTCAGCAGAGCAGCAAGGCCCAGCAGGACTCCTGTGTGAGCAGCAGCCCCACCCCTGGCACTGCCCACCCCACCCCAGCCCATCACCCANCAATGTCTTCTTCTCCTAAACTGTGCTTGCCTGTATGTTTGATATCAATTATGTGGAACAAAACAAGAAACAAACCCCAGGTTGTTTTGTCATGTTGTCTTCATCCAGGGATTGCAGAAATCGAGATTCTGAAACAGAGCAAGAAAAATAATTGCTCTCAGGCCAATACGGACACACACCTCATTATACAAAAAATCCCACCTTAGGTACAATTCCACAGGACCCTCTCAGTCAGCCTGTGTTTAGTTTTAGAGAATTTGGGGTTAATTTATAAGTGTTTCATAAAATCTCCTTACCTCCAAAATCAGCAACTACTGCATGACCATCCTCATACAGGAGAATATTGTGACTGGGGGAAAAAAACAAACCTGTAGGTAATGGTTGGACAGTGCCTTAAAGATGGTGAAAATGTTATAGCTTCTGGGTCATAGCTAAACATTTGAGTTCAAATCACCTCCTTGGGTAGCTAAATGTCTGCAGGTACTTCTCATATTTATTGTTAGAAAGTGCACCTTACCCCTGAGAGGGCAAACCCAAAGCTTCAGAAACCATAATGGCAGCTTCTAATTAACATCAGAGCAAGACACCTTCTGTAACTAGTTACAGACCAAGTCTAAGAGCTTTATTCAATATGAGCACTGAATCTCAGTGATGAAGTGACAAAGATCATGATATTTGAATATAAACACATTGATGATCCTAAAATAAAATTGCGTGGACTGATTCTGTTTCCTTCCAAGGCTTTTGCAGGTGGTAATCCCCAATTTCCACCAGCATGTGGAAGAGAAGGAGCAGATCTGAACACTCCATGTAGAATGGATCATGCAGGTACAACATATTTGCCTATTGCAAAATGTCATTTAGCAGGAAAAGTGTACATAGAATCTATTGAAAATTTGTTTACTGATTCAAGGGAGTTACAGCAACTGATTTAATTTTCAGCAAAGACACACAAGATGAAGCAGAAAAACCCCGCTTCATAAAACCATATAATCACAGAATCATCAGGGCTGGAAAAACCTCCAAGATCACAGAGCCAAACCTTGGACTGCTATTCCTGCTTTGACTGATTTGCATGCAACAAACCCAGAGAGAGACTTCTAGAAACTGGAACACAAACACAGGGTCCCAAAGAAAATGGAAGGTTGGGGAAAGACCCACAAGATGCTTTAGCCACAAGCTTACAGTACCTCTGGAAATTAAGTTTTCCCTACCCCAGTCACTGCGCCTTCCCAGCACAGGGCTTTGGAAGGGCTGAGCAAATCACAACGCAAAAGTGCAGGAATGTGGACACTCTGATGCTGTCAGGGTGTTTATCAAATGCTGACCGAGCCAGAAAATTCAGAGGAGTGAAAAGTGTATGAAAAACAGAAATGAAAAAGTTGGCAAGAGTTTACATGAGGAGGGAAAATTGAAGTAATATTGATGGTCTCAACAAAAAGCGCAACTTGCTCAGGTTAGGGCTGCAGACAGAAACAAGAACAGTCAAGTGAGGAACACAAATTTTACCACATAATAGTCTTAGGACAGAAAAAAATTCAAGCTCTCCCAAACAGGACTCCCACAAATCACTGTCTTCAAGATTTCCACCTTCACCTAAACCCAACCCCTGGGATGATAAATTTAGTCATAAAAATGTAACCATGACTCTCCTGATTTATATTCAATCTGATTTTAGCTCTCATATGTACTTTCCATCAAAATATTGGAATTATTTTAGCATGACATGTGGAATTGTTGTGAGACCCACACCATATGCCAGATGAAAATATGAATGAAACACAGGATGGAACCAGAGTGACTCCTGAAGGCTGCACCCCAGGCTGAGTGAAGGTTCACAAGCCACTCACAGCTACTGACTTTGCTGTGGTCTTCGCTCAAATTTGGCCTCTGTCAGAAGGGACAAAAATTATCACCATGCCTCAACTGCACTGAGCCCCAGCTTCAACTCCAGTCTATTCCAGGATTGTGCAGACTTGAATAAATCCAACTTGACAAGTCAGGACATCATCAAGACCTAGGCTGACAGTTTTTGTGGAGAAGCAGAGAAATCAATGGGAATTGATTTCTCCTCATGGCATGGATCAGCCTTTCATGGAATCACAGAAGTTCTGAGATTTGAAGTCTCCAAGACCTCCAGGATCACCGAGCCCAGCCTGTGCCCCATCCCCACCCTGTCCCCAGCCCAGAGCACTCAGTGCCACCTCCAGGTGTTCCCTGGGCACCTCCAGGGATGGGCACTCCAAACCTCCCTGGGCAGTTCCAAGGCCTGAGCACCCTTTCAGTGATGAAATTCTCCCTGATGTCCGTCTCCTGGCCCAGGATCTGACAAATGGTGCTGAAATGCTCATCTTGGTGCTGAGTGCATTGATGGGCATATCTGGGGGCAGGAAGCAGGCTCTGGGAGGGTTTTGTCAGCCTGGTACCTCCAGGAAACAGTTACTGATTTTTCTTTTTTAAAGTAAAAAATACACCCCACAGAAATAAGGCTTGGAAGGTACAGCTTAAAAATGCTGTAATTGCCTCAGTGGCACAGGAAAATTTGAAAACCTCAGGTGAAACAGGTACCCTTAAGCCTGTGTTTTGAGAAATACAGCAAGAAAAATCCAAGCTGAACTGAGCTGGCAGAAGACTAATAGAGAGTTCAGCAGAATCAGAAATTAATTGTCTTCTGTTAAGGTCACAGAGGGATGGCAATGGTGAGAGCAGGCATTGTTCTCTTCAGGAAACCAAGGAAGGGAGAAAACGAGGTAAGAACAAGGAGTGTGCAGTCACCCTGGCTTTGTGAGAGGACACGGTTCTGGGGGCTGCCAGGCATGGAGGCTTCTCTCTGCCATGCCAAGTGACAGGCACAGCATGTCCCTTTCCCAAGGATTTGGGCCATTAAAAGATCCTTCTGCCTTTAACACGCCGTGGGCGTAATAAAAAGCAATGGATATTTTAAGATTTCACAAGGGACATTCCAACAAAGAGTCGCAGGCTCCGTGCCCATTACCACCAGGCTGCCATCCTCCCTTTCATCTCCCTCACCAAGCAGCTCTAAGTGTTCGCTGACAGTCAGAGCCCTCAAAAGCAGGTCAGCTGCTCAAAGGCCTGCTCCAGCCACGTTCAGCTGATATGGCTTAAATTAAATGGATACTGAAATGGCCTCTCTTTTATTAAAGTGCTGTAATCATTGTGGCTGCCATCCCTCACCGTGGTGTAAGCAGTAATAAGTTGATGCATGTCACCATTACTGATGGCTGTCAGAAGCAAAAAGAAAAATAAAACTCCCAATTATTCTTCAAATGGAAGGATAACCCCTTTTTCAGGGTAGAGACACGAAAGATTAATTTTCTTCTCTATTCTGTCAAGCCATATTGCAGGTTTATTCAATGCATTATGTGTAGTGCATTAGATTTCAGAACTCACAGAAGTGGTTATGAGTTATGTGAGAATTTAACACAAAAAATATGAGGCTCTTGTGAAGCCACTGACAAAACTTAACACGGATTTTCACTCCTAGTCTTTCTCTTAAGTTGTTGCAAAGATTTTCATCTGGTAATTGTGCCTGTGGGCTGGCTGGGGCTCATGCTGCAAACACAACTCCTGCTCTTGCACTAAACTCTCAGAGGTTGAGCTCTCTTGGCAGCACACATCAATGGCACCAGCATTCCCTGCAGCACATTATCTTCTGACCCTCACAAACACGATCTGCATGAGTTCTGGGGGGCAGTTACCTGCTTTCTGGCTCTCTAGGGAGATACTGGTTTGGGTTTCCTTCTGTGGAAATAATTATTTAAAACCCTTCAGTGCAGAGCTCTTCTAAGAGCCACCAAGGCATGGAGCTGAAGGGTGAGGTCTGAGCCCTGAGCCCTGACCCCTGAGCCCTGTTCTGACCCCTGATCCCTGTTCTGACCCCTGTGCCCTGCTCTGAGCCCTGTTCTGATCCCTGAGCCCTGTTCTGATCCCTGATCCCTGTTCTGACCCCTGTGCCCTGCTCTGAGCCCTGTTCTGATCCCTGGCTCCCCCAGAGCAGCCCCAGGGGCTGCAGCACTCGGGCACGGGGCTCTTGGCTCCCGCCACTGCCTCGAAGGCAAAGCTCTCCCTGGGAACAGCCCGGTCTGTGGCCTGGAGGGAAGCTGGGCAGGGATGTGCAGGAGACTCAGGAGGACAGTGGAGGATGCCATTCAGTGTGTCTGCTGCTCTGAGGGCTGACAGAGCTAAGGAGCATGTTTTGGCGTTAGCAAAAGGATCATTTTCATCTCCAGTCTTGCAATCAGTGCAGTTCAGGTATTTCACCCCCTGTTGCTGACTCTTTTCCCAGCTGGAGCAGCAAGAACAGGCTTTTCCCTGCAGACACCGAGGACTCAGTGCTCCCATTTGGGTACCACCAGGGATGGGTGAGGGACCAGTCCTGTGAAGATCTCAGCTCCCAGAGGGGAGCAATCAGAGCTGCTGTAACAAACAAGCCAAGCAAACTGAGAAACACAAACTCAGTGGCTACAGGGAAATATTTAGAGTAAAAGAGACAAAGCAAAGGGAAGGAGATGAAGTGATGTGTGACCCTTTGACAGCAGGTGTTAGGCTGAAATTGAACACTGGAAAATGGAGATTCAGAAAAACCAACAGATGCAGGAAAACACCACCAGCAACTGCAGCCTTCAAGGACAATCACAGTTCAGCGATTGGGACTTGTAGGGGTTTGTATAAAACCTCTGAGATTATTTTCAGTTGAGTGCTAATGGGACACTGTGGGATTGCAGGAGACTGCAGGGTGTCCCTGTGGCTTTGAGCTTTCATGTTGCCTAAATATTTAGGTTAAAGCCTGAAACTGACCTGTTCAAATCCCGATGTATGATGGGCTGTGTGAGATTGTGGAGGTACTCCATGCCTTTGGCCACATCTACAGCAATGATTAATTTAGACTGCAGATCAAGAATTCTGTATTTCATAAAAAAAAATAAAAATTACTTGACGTTAATAAACAATTGAAAATTAATCTTATCTGTAAATCATGGCACCTTTAAAATTGTTTTACATACAAAATAATGTCACATAATCCCTATAAAGTAAATCTCTGTATTGTAAAATAATGACAATAACAACTTTGTGATTACTTGCCCGTCTACCTCGTACACCCAATAAAGTGAACCAAAGCTCAATATTTTCTAATGTGCTCCTTTCTCTGTTGTCCTATACTGAAATGAGCATTTACATCAGCACAGATCCCCTGCTCTTCCAGATTCTGCACAGAATTCTGCACAGCAGGCCCCGTGGTGGGTGAGGGCAGTACCTCTTCTGCTCGTGGAGCAGGGAGAAGAGCGATCCCCCGGAGATGTACTGGGTGACGATGGCAAACTGGCTGGGGTCATCCAGGCAGGCCCCCACGAACTGGATGACACAGGGGTGGTTCAGTCGGCAGAGGATGGACACCTCCCGGCAGAACATGTCCACGTCGGATTTGGAGCAGTAGGTGTTGGCTCGGTAACTTAGGATTGACATGAGATGAAGCAGAAGGCAAAAGTATCGTAAAATATGGGCTTTTAAAATACTTCAAACGAGGTCCTTGACCGAGCAGGGTGGAGGAGCCTGACAAACTCACCGTTTAATTGCAACGATTTTATTTCTGCATCGTCCCTTATAGACTTTTCCAAAAGACCCTAAAATGGTTTAAAATAAATAAGGTGAAATGTGTTTTTTATGAACATCGAACATTTAAAGCGAATGCACTTTCACTTCTGGTACCTGAGCCAATAATCTCATGGAACTCAATCTCAGAGAGCTGAAGGTGGAAGTGTGATGGCAGACCAGCGCGGAGGAGGAGGACATCGGCCTTTTCTGCAAGAGAAACACTCATCCCGTTTGCAAAACAGGGTCAGGGGAGGAGCAGGCGTAAAAGCTCTTAACTTCAGAACTCTTGCATGGGGAAAGCTGATTTTTTCCTGTAGATTGCGTGCTAGTCCTGCTCCCTGCTGCAGCAAACCCCAGTGACAGACACCTGCAATGCCACAGGCTGCCTTGGGCATTCCTGGCTCTGGCTCTGCACCAGCCATGGGCACTGTCCCACAGCCCCAAACCCTGCCTGTACCACGGGATGGGAGCACAAATTTCCTTACATGGAGAATTAATTCATCTTTCTGCATAGCCAGTGCTTATTGCTGCTGCTGGGGATGCTTTTCCAGAGCCAGCTGGCTCTCAGTGACATGTGGAGTCTAAACTTTGCATCTAAACTTGTCAGCTAGCTGTCAAATGTCTCTGTCTTGTTGATCTTGTTAGGTTATTACTATAAAGTTTATCAGAATATTTATAAACAGAGCATTTTGATGCTGCTATGTACAAGATGTAAGGATTTTATTATATCCAGAGTGAGCATTTAAGGGGGAAAATTGGAAGTGCCACACAAGAAAAGGAGAGGAAATATCATAAAATACCTTAAAATATTTATCTGAATGTTTCAGCTGTATTTGTTTCACAGTAACACAAATTATTTTTTGACAGAATTTTTCTTACAAGGATAATTCAGTCATTTTCTTGTGTGATTTAAATGATATCAATTTGCATTCATGGAGACTTGGGTATTTCATTAGTGCTATTTCACATCACGGCCTTTTCTCAGAGAAATAAAAAGAAATATATATAATTTTAAAGCGAATGAAAACAAGGCAAATACAGGAATTGTCATTGTGTTGAGTAATAAAACTAAGTATATTTACTTTCCTAAAATTATCCCAGGGAAATGGAACAATGAACCATAAAAATTTCAGGAATAATGAATCCTGTGTAGGATGTTCAGGCTGACAAACACATTGGATAAAAAGACCACAAAAGTTCAAGTTTTCCCTTGCCATTGCAAATACCTTTTGTCATGCTTTTGATCTTCCCCAGAGGGGATGGCACTGACACGTAGGAACCGTCTGAAATAAAGAACAGAGGGAAATTCATGGAGTTCAACGACAGCACAAGTGATAGTGCTGATAAACCAATGAGTCAGTGATGGCTGAAATATTCACTAACAAAGGGTGAGAATTCAGGTGAGCCCACAAACACAGCTGAAGGGAGCTGCTTTGGGCTGGGACACAGCTCATTTTCTTCACTGTACCAGGCACAGCAGATTGGGGTGTTGCATTGCCACAGCCCTGAAAGGAATCTGTGCCTGGCTTCACTGACTGTTGCAGAGTGGTACCAACTCACAGGGAGCCAACGCAGCCTTCAGATCCACTGGGTTTTGTGAAGGAGCTCTGGCCAGGTTCCCAAACTGGACTGTGAACACACTGCACTCTTTAGCTCACTGACAAGACTTTCCCAAGGGCCTCAGCTTTCTCCCTATACCAGAAATTTCATCACCCTTTTTCTGCCCAAGTGAAAGTCCTTTAAGAAATCACAATTACAGAATATCCCTCTGTGTGCTAATTGCTTGCCAAAATGATTTCCAGTAGCCCTGTGACCTTAGTCCCCTACAGATTCACAGCTAAATCTGGAACAGGCCAAATGATTTAGGGAGCAGGCTGATGCTCTGCTGGCTGTGGGTTCCTCCTGTTTCCACACCTGGAGCAGAACAGGACCCAGACAGGCCACAGGGTACAGCATCCTCATCCTCTCCAACACATGGCCAATGGTTTTGTTTAATCTGACTCAATTCCTGGCTCTTGTCATTTAATCACCAATACAAATGAGTATTTTTGTAGCAAAATGTGTAATTAATTCTTCCAAAGGGGGCGTTAGATATCCAGAGATATTAAAAAGTATGAAGGGGACTGAGTACAGAAAGAGAAAATGTCAACAGTCAAAGAAACGTCAGGACTAAAGAGCACAAAAAGAACAGCCATGGAAGACTGCTCAGGACATGAAAAGGTGTGAGCAGTGACTGACAGGCACTGGTCTTCAGCTCACAGCTGGGGGCTCTCCTTTCTAGGAACAAAACAAACAACTTTAATTTAAATAATGGAACATTAAATTAAGTGAACCCAGAAAATGGTGAGTCCCAGGGCAATGATTTTATCTGTGCCAGACAGAACTGACCCAAAGCTCTCTGCCATGGGTGGAGCTTCTCCAGAGATGTCAGCAGTGTTTGGGTCAGGCCCCTTGGCTGGAGAGCAGTGACTGCTCAGCCCGTACCTCCTCCAGGCTGGGAGTACTCGTTGCAGGGGGATTCATCCTGAGGTCTCTTGTAATGCTTCAGGAGGGTCACAATTGCATCGTGACCTAGGAAAGAAAGAGAAAATACAAGGATTTGCAGGTAACTCGAAAGACTTAAAAAAAAAATTAATTTCTACAAAATCAGGGGATTTTTTTAAAAAATGTACAACATGCCTAGAAAATATGCAAAGACGTGGTGGTGCTAATCTAAACCTTCTGTGATTCTTAATTGTAGAAATATGGGAAATTTCTGCCAGTAAAAACAAGTATGTTATTTTCATGAGTCCACCTACTCCTAAACTGCAAGATATGGCAAAGGAAAAACCTGCATTGCAGAAATTCTGCAATGGAAGCTGACAATTGTGGACCTGACAAGGAAAACCAGTGCCTGTAAACATTCTTTTTGTAGTCCTAACCCGGATAAATGTGTACACCTATTGCTGCAGATGGAAGCTACACCTGCCCCTGCTCCCTGAGAGGCACCAGCTGGCAGTGGGGCTGCTCAGGGGTTTGATGCACAAACCTCTGCCTGGCAACATTGTAAGTTCTTTCCTAAACCTTTCCAAGATGTGTTTCCCCTCAGTAATTTCATATGTATTGTTTTGCCAATAATCAGGTTTTGAAAAGCCTTGCAAACTCATAGTTTTGATATATCACAGTCACTCTCACAATAAAAGGCACTGCAGGGGAATGTCCCAGAAGTTACAGACTCAGAAAGATGGAAGCTGCTACCTCTCTGTACATGCAAGACAGTATAACAGGAACCATGGAAAATGCCTCCCTTTGAGCCACATTTGCAGAAATTCAAGATTTCTGACTGATTCATCTTTCCTCACAATGCTCAGCAATAAAATGAGAACTCAAGCACGTGCCAGAGGAGGAGCAGCCCTTGCAGCACAGGTTGCGTGTCTCCTGTTTTAGCAGCACAGAAACACTCCTCTTCTCGGGTTTGTGCTGGATTAAACTGATGTTTAACAGAGATCTGAGATGACAAATTGAAGTGCTGGGGTTGATAACCCTTTGCCATTCCCTGGGGAGCAGATGGTGAGAGCTCTGTCTGCAGGCACTGGCAGGTTATTTTGCAGCGTTCTCCCCTTCCCATGCTGCCCTCTCCTTCCTGCACAGCTTCTGTGGATTTTGTAGCAGAAAATAGAACATTGAAATACCTTTCTCATAAGCCCACATCAAACAGGTCTGCTCATCCTTTTCTCCACTGGACCTGCTGGGATCACAGGCTACGAGGTTCATGTCAGCTCCGTTATCCAGCAAGAACTGCACAAGGCGGATGTGGCCGTGGTAGCAGGCACAGTGCAGCCCTGGAACATCAGACAAGTGTGGGGAGCACAGCTGTCAGAACGTGGCAATTCGACTGCAGCAACAACTGTAAAGTGCAAATTGATTTCCTCGATAAACAGTAAATATACGGTCAAAGAAATACCTGAGGCGAGAGGTGAAAATTAAACATTAAATCTGCAAAAACCAATCTGTTGCCTCTGCACAATGTGCCACCATTTACTCTGCCACCTGCAAACCACATTTAACGAACCTGAACATGAGAAAAAGCAAGTGGAAACAAAGGCAGCTCCTTGTATAGGGGACAGGAAGGTGTGCAGCCCTTCAGACACTGCATCCCAGGAGCCTGTGTCTTTGCAGAAAAATTTCTAACGCTGCTTGGAAGCCTCACTAGGGGAGGAACAGTTTACACCAGGTTTTGTTACTCGTACACACCCTAATGAGCCTGAAGTCTTATTCCTTCCATGACTCCTGTAAAAATATTTCAAGAAAGCTGTGCTCTGTCTGAAAGGCACTTGGGTGCTGGAATTACCCAGGAAATCCTGATGGGGCATGTCTTCCCAGTATTTTGGTGCTGGTACATGCCCTCATACACAGTAACTATGATGATGTTACCTGTGTGCCCATCTCTCCCCTGATGATTGATGCTTACAACATTCTGGTCAAGAAGAAACTTGACAAGTTCTATGTTCTTTCCATAGGTGCAAGCACTGCAGAAGCAAAGGGAGTGGTAAGTGCTACAGTCCATAAAAGAAGTACTTTGGCTAGCCAAAAATTTAAAAATAATCACACAGAGATAAAAATGCAGTAATAAAGGATCTTTAGAGATGTGCAAATGCTTGATTAATCCACCACTGCATATCTATTTTTATTGCTTCAGAAACATTGTAATTATTGCCGAATCACCTAACTTTGCACAGTTGTACAAACAATCTGTGTTGCAAAGTGCCTCTTAAATAGGCCTTTACAAACTTCCAGCATCCCAACCAAACCACCTTCTGCCACCTGGTTTCTCACTCAGAGTGCCTGGCTCCAGCAGACATCAGGTGGAACTAGCTCTGATCTCAGCTCCCAAACTGGACAAGGAAAGGAACCATTGTCCAACCAGGTGTTGGTGAACCTGATTTTCTTACCTTCCTTGCTCTCACTTCTTCTCTCCTGCTCTCTCTCTGTCTCCTCATTCCCTGCCTGGCTCTGCCTCTTCCTTCAAGACCTGTCCTGCATCTCATGACACAAACTCACCCTCCCTGTGTAGCTCCCTGCTCTCTCTGTCCCTCCCCTGGCTGCTGGTGAGACATTTGGAATTTTGGGTGTTGTGCCACATGTGTGTGCAAGTGGAGCTCTGCTGAAAATGGCATTTGAACACCTCACCTGTGGAAAGCTGTTTCACTGAATATATTTTCTTTAGTGAGACTTTCTGTTCCTGAGAGCTGAATTATTTCCTTGACAACTTCAAACTTCCCATTGTAACAGGCACTGAGGAGGAAGGCAGAACAGAGGTGTCAGCAAACCCAGCCTTCCCACCAGCCCCCAACCTGCCAGACAGCTGCTCTGGGGCACTCACAGGTGCAGAGGTGTGTCTCCATAGATATTCACCACGTGGGGCTGCACTTCGAAGCTGCTCTGCAGTAAGAACTTCACAATGTCATGGTGCCCAAAGCGAGAGCAGAAGTGCAGAGGGACATGATCTTCGTTGTCCTGAGCATTCACTGCCGGTTGACCCGGAAAAAGACCACAGAAAGGATTTAATCCTTAACACAGTGTGTCTGGGATTGTTAGGGGTATTTAGTACAATTTTATGTGTTGTGCCCATGCATTTTGAAACCTCCTGGAAAAATACATGTGGAACATTTGTTTAAAATTGAAATTTCTGTGATAGTTCATACATTGAACCCACATGGCTCTGTGCCATCTGCAGTGCACTGCCACGGTGATTTTCTGAACTCGGGGCATAACTGCCTTCCTCCAGCTGCAAACTTATTTATTGAGTGTTTTGATGAAGCTTTCCATGAAGGAATCATGAGTTGTAAATGACCCTTAGAAAGAGCAATTTTGAAGCAAAGTAAGATAATAACAACATCAACAGGACTGGGAATGCCCAGGCAGCACAGAACTGCTGGCATCTACCAGCAGCAGCAAACTATTCCAAGGGCAGTGGCATGGAGTGTCCCTGGAGGATCCTTGATCTGCAGATGGGAATTGTTTGAGACTGCCAGCTATCATGGACCACATCCATGCCAGGGAGCCTTCTGCCTCTTTATGGGATGGAAAATTGCATTCCAGCACCAGAAATGGGAACGGAGGTACCTTACATGGCTCTTCCTTCATCTCTCCTGCAGGGAGTGAAGAAGAGATTGGACAAGGCTCTAGGCAGAGTTCTTTGTTGGTACAGACACCTACAAGTACTGTTTTCATTATCCAAAATAAGTCTTTAGGCAGTTTTAAATGTGTTTATGTGACTCTTGGTGTATTTCCTCCTATGTCCTTCCAGAACAACCATAACCAGTTGATTCTGTAACTGATAGAAACGACAAACCCAGGCTCCTTTGTGCAACATTTGGTTCTCGGTTCAGCCAGGCACCAGGTCTTTGAGGCAGTTTGCATAAAGGAATAGACTACCAGGGAGTATCTGTGCATTGGAGGTGTCCAAAGCTGTACTGCCAGGCTTTTACACACAGCCCTGACAAACATCCCTCAGGAGCAGCTCCTACAGCTGAGCTCCTCAGGACAGAGCCCAGCCCAGTCACACTCTGAGGGTCTGTATTCTCTTTGATTTTCAATGAGTATAACAAGCAGTGAAAATTAAAATAAATCCTGATTTTAAAACCTCTCTGAAATGATACTGAATGCTCTCAGAAACGGACAGTCCTCTGAAATGTGTGGAACTTACAACTCCCCTTGTGTCTAGTGACAGAGAGCTCCAGTGGTGGGCTCTGTTACTGAAATCCACAAACTTAATTAACTGCTCACATTAGCCTTCCCAGCAGTCTTGTATGTAAGAACTAATGTTGGGTCAAACTAAAGGAAAGCAGACTCTTCTCCCTCTCTGTTTTACAATAATTCTTCACTTTATAGCATCATGTGACATGCTGGCCTTTAGTTTTTATTATGACCCGACATCCTGGTACCATTTTACCAGATCCATTCTGAAGTGCAATACATAAGAGTGGAATAAATGTCAGAATTTTATAATGATAAATATCAGCATTTTAGAACATGTCCCCACAGAATGGCCTAAAGGACATCAGGGGCCTCAGTCTACAACAGAACAAGGTGGAGCAAGGAAAATCTCCTTTACTGATCCAGTCAGAACTGATGCCAAATGCCTGCAAACCATTTCCTTTGCCTCTAGAAGGATCTATAACCACACCATGGGATGATGGGTTTTGTTTCAATTGGTAGCTTTTTTGCTTTCTAAATGAAGCACACAAGATACACTTTGTCTTAAAAAGAAGTTCACATTCAATACAGCAGAAAATCAGTCAAAAACATCTTAGAAGAGTGTTATGGAGAAAAATTACATCCTATTGATTCAAGATTTACTCAAGAAGAGTACAGAAGAGTTCTTCAAATTGAAATTTTTAAAGTACTTTTATATTAAATTGAGAACATATAGTACAACTCTCAGGGCAGTCAGAGACCGAAAACTGAGGTTTCCTTACAAGTAAGCAGGAAAACTGAGCAAATGCTAAATTCTTGTCTGGAAAAAAAAAGAATTCTGTAGCAATCATAGCACTGAGACATGACAGAAAGCAAGAAGTGAAACCATCACTGGAAATGAATGGATGGAAAAAGGACAGTGCAAGAAAGTGCTTGAAAGAGCTTATGGGATTTCTGAAAATAGAGGTTACTCCGTCCTTCCCCAGAGTGTTTGTGCCGAAAGAAATGGTGGGGTTGGCATCTGGAGAAGCAGCCACACTTGTAACACTGGGTTTATACACGGGCCATACGTGAAGCATGGACCTTTGTGGTGACACATACATAAACAGCACATTTCTTTTATATATTTTTCTTATAATTTGTGGTTGGGCTGGAGAAGGACTTTGGCCATTGTTAGGCTCCAAATATTCTTCCTTTCAGCAGCATTCTGACCTTTTCAGCCTGATTCAGTGGTCACTGCTTGTTTTCAGTCGCTGTGGTTTTGGGCTGACCAGTGAGTCACATTATGTTAAAAGGAATAGTTCAAGTTTGTGACCCCAATTACTGGGCTGCACTGAAGAGTGTCAAATTTATTCAGGTTCTTTCCCCAATTCCTTTCATTCCTGGGCTCTAAAGACTTGTTCCTCTGCTGCTGCATTTATAGCAAGTTTCAAAGTGAGCTACTTTAAGAGCAAAAGGCTTCCCGCTTCCAGTCCCCCTTTTCTTTTTTCTGTGCTGAAGATTCTGAGTTTAAAGAAAAGGACCTGAAATGGTGCCCCAGATTCTTTCCTTTTGGAATAAACTCTCTAACAGAGAGCAAACCTCCCACTGCCTTGTCATGGTGAGAGAATGCCCCTTTCCCCCCCCCTTTATGATAATCACATTGGCTCAGTGCAGAACACCCTGAGCTTGCCACTGAAAACAGGAGGCTCAGAGCCGGCCGTGCTGCTTCCCCCCTGCTTTTGTACTGCACGAGGAGGATGTGTGGCTGCAGGCAGGACTCACAGAGAACCTGGTAAATTCATGTATTAAAGAGCAGTTTCCAAGCAATGTACTCTTCCTTTCCAAAAACCATTTCTGTCCCCTATTCTGAGAATAAGAAATTAATTTCTAAATAATTTGAACTTAGCTCACTATTGCACAGAATCGTAGAATGACCTGGGTTGGAAGGGACAACATCACAGCTGGGTGACATCACTGTGAGGACCCTGGACCAGCAGCACCAACTCACACAACACCCAAAGTGTGCTGAGAGGCTTTTGTGTCCCACCACCTTCTCACACAGGCACTTTCTCTGACAGAAGAGGGCCCATAGTGAGGAGCAGGAAGCTAGTAGAGCATAATAAATCATGTGCTAAAAAATGCCCTTTTCTGTGGAATTTCGACTTCCATATGAATTTTTTAAAATTACTTGCTGCATAATTTCAACTTAAAACCCTTCTCCTGTACCTCATTCTTTAATTCTCTGTACATTTAAGTCACTTTGACTACAAATCCTCACCACAGGGCCACAAGTTCCCTGCCTGGATAAATGTCTACATAATGAGCCACCTCTGCATATGAAACCTAATTTTGTTTTCTGCCCCTGTTTTTCACCTCTAACTTACTACTGAAAACAGACCAAATGTGAGATGACAAACCAGCATACTCAAGTGAGGAAAAGTCTCCAGCTCCTGTTTTCTTGTTTCGGATGTCCAAAGCTGATACACGCACACACACACAGAGGATGTGTTAGGAACCTAAGACTCTGTCTATAAAACACAGTGTTAAAGATGATTTTTAAACATCTTTTCTTACCATCAGCTTTGCTTCCCTCTTCCATCAAAAGCTTTGTGATGTTGAGAAAGCCTTTGGCAGCAGCCAGATGGAGAGGCCTGTCCCCAACTTCACCACTCGCATTCACATCAGCTCCGAACTTCAGTAGGAGGTGGGTTACCTAAGTATTTAATTGGGGTTAATTAAAACATCACATGGAAATAAAACTTAGAGAAAACCAGATACAGTATTGCATTGGGTAATGCCATATGTGAGCATCTCTGTAAAGTTAAAACAGGGAGAAGAGATTAAATAGAAAACTAATTTTTAAGTTACGTGACTATAAAAATACTAAAATTCTCAAAAGAAAGTGCACATTCATTCTCCAAAATGTTCCCTCTGGTGAATGGTCACCAGACACATTTGAATGACCAATCAGCACAATAAAGCAACACCCTCGAAGTCCCCACAAGGCAGAGCTGTGGCTCCTGTTTGCCAGGGCTCCTCTCCCAGAGCCCCACGGGAGCTTTCAGCCCCTCGCAGGGCTGGGACTGTTCTCAACTGGCTTGTGGCAAATGAGCAAGCTGATCCCTCAGTCCCCCCAGGAGCAGATTCTCCTGGAGGATGAGGTGCTCAGACATGAGAGCAGCACCTCAGGAACAGGTCCCTGGCTCAGTCCCAGCCCTGCTCCCACCCAGCTGCAGGGCAGAGCACTCCAACCAGCTGGACCTGCTGCTCTCCACAGCTCTGCCCAGACAGCTCCTCCAGGCACTCCAACTAACAGGCCACTGGGCTGGAAAAGACACTGTTCATGTCATCCTTTGAAACTTTGAACACCTCAGAACACAAGGCTTTAGCCAGAGAAAGGCACAGGGAATAGTGGCATAAACCAAGCAGACCCATGGCCACAGCTCAGGGCTGCTCAGGGCTAGCACTGGGCTCTGGATTAGCCACGTGTCAACTGTACTGCCCTCAGATACAGAAGAAAGAGAGTTGAGGGGCTCAGTGTCAGCTTTGGTCAGAACTCCAGACTGTGTTTCAGTCGGTCTGAGCTGTGTGGATGGAGAAAGCTCAGCTGCACTCAGCATGTGCACAGCCCCTCGGGGAAAATCCTGCTCTCCAAATGATCATTTTTTTCCCACTAAATGAAAAGTTTGTGGATTCCAAGGAAAGCCAATAGAATTGCCATTAAATTATTACTGGAAAGTGATGGTTACTTCCTCAAGAGGTTTGGAAAGCACATTCCCATTCCTCAGGCAATCCCTGACATGGGATGAATGAACAGCAGATGAAAAGTGCCTCTAGGCCCAAGACTGCTTATCACAGCCTGATAAAGAACCCTTTGTTTCAAGAAATCTCAAGGGGATGACCCCAGCTTTTGCTGGGGTCTGGTGGAGAGGATAGAAGTGCAGAAATTTCCAGTTGATACTCAGACTCTTAGGGCAGCCAGAGATGTGCAGTTATACAGTGCAATTTCAGTGTATGAAAGGACCCTCTGGAATGGAAGGACCCTCTGGAAGGCAAAGCAAAACCATTTAACAGTAAAGCTACAGGCTCCCTGGCTGCCCTGCCCAGGGCTCTGACTGTGCCCCAGTTACCTGCTCATGGCCATAATAAGCAGCAATGTGCAGCGGGGTGAAGAACACGGCGTCCTGCACGTTCACGTAGGCTCCGTGCTGCAGCAGAATGTCCACAGCCTGCCAGGAAACCAACAGCACACCCCAGTTAGAGACACTAAAATGTGTATATTAGATGCACTCAGCTGGTAAAACAGGACTTGGGAACCTCATCCCTCCAGTGTAAAAAAAAGTCAAACAGCCCAAACAAAGAAGTTCTGAAGGTGCAGAGCTGTGTACAGCATGTAAAACTGATTAACTTACAGTACTTGAACTGAACACTGAATGTCACTGATGCTTTATAAATAAGCCTGAAAATCGGTGTTCCAGTAAAAAAACTGATTTATGAAGTAAAAGGCACAGAAATGTCTGTCTGGATGTTCTCAGAACAACCTTTCATTTTCTTTCAGCCATTATGGACAAAGAGCTGTAAACACATCAGAGTTTTTAGAAGTGAAAAAGTCACACAAAATGAAAGATCCTTTTAAATTTAAATGAGTGAAGGTAAATCCTCAGACATGGAAGGATTTCTTTGTATTTCAGAAGATAATAGCTCTTTGGCTTCAATAAATAACCCAAAGTGTTTTCTTTCAATTTTCTACTTTTTTTGGTCCTTCAGGAGGCCTGTGTATTTCTGGAAAGCTATGAACTCTCAGGAAATGTCTTGCTGCATTGCTGCCAAAACAGAAGCCTGAATGAAACCACTTTGGGCTCCACACTGCAGCCTGAGGGCTGCTCATTTTTCTGGAGCACGAGGGAGTCTTTGGGCACACGGAGGGCTTGGGCTGGGGATTACTCCAGAAATTCTACATATCCTTTTAAAAGATGCAAATTTTTGCATGTCATGATGATGAAAGACCCTGGACCACGAGTCACCACAGCGCAGTGAGGAGCTGGGGCTGAAGGACAAACAGGGGTGGGGAAGTGGCCAGCCCCTGCACCTCGCTGCTCACACCAGAGCTGCCCACAGTGACCCCCCGGAGGACACCAGCAGTGCCAGCTGTGGTGCTGCACAGCTCTGTCACCTGCTCCCCAGGCTGAGACCCCCACATCGTGTCACACCTGCAACAACAAGGACAGTCACTTCAATCCACGTCACTCCCACGTGCCCTGAGAACACAAACTGTTCCCAAGCAACATCCTTGTACAGGGGTTGTTTCTTTACGCAATTTGAATTATTTTTTTCCGTGTGATGGCCTGAAGATATTTTCTGCATAAAGGCTGTGCCCTGACATATGTAAATGTGTCCATTTCCCATTAGTTTTAACCCTTTTTCTATGGCATCAGCTGTAACTTCCCCTGGCGGCAGCACTGCAGGGCCAGGTCTGATTATTCCCATGGGAGGAGGTTCTGCATCATCCCTGGAATGCTCTCAGAGCTGCATCACTCACTGTGATCCCCTCATCCCCTTTATATACAGTCAGAACTTCCCTTGCTAAATGTCACCTGTGTTGACATCCTTTTGCTGTGAATCCTTTTGCTGCAGATCTCAAAAAAGCATTTGACTGCACGATAAAAATCTCAAGAAAGATCCCCTGAGACCTTTGGAGAAGCTGCTGGCTCTTCTATCAGCCTAAGGACAGCTCAGCAGATGGGTGGGAAGGTGTTCAGCAGTAAATAAAGAACACACTCAGTTGTTTAGTTAACACAGCTGGCTGGTTAACAAACCACTGATTCCCTCCACTGTGTTTCCCATGTCTGGCCAGTTTTCAATATCTTGGTGGGCCAGAGGTGGGATCATCGGGCCAGTTACCCAGGGATTTAAAATGGCTTTGAAATGATCCATCTAGGACACTTTTCAGCAAACTACCATGACAAAAGCATTATGAAGTTGCAGCTGTTGTCTCTGAAAGGAGGTGTTCAGGCCTGTAGCTTTTACATGACAATGACTGAAACATCTTTGAGTCAGCCTGGTTTTAATTTAGCCATGAACTGTGAGGCTGTGACACATTCAGAGATGTGACCACGACTCCAATTCTCCTAATCTCTTTGGGAGCTGGAATTCAAAATTTAGATTCATCTAGAGGCTGTCAAGGTGGATCTTCAAGATAAAAAAACTGTGCTGAGCGATGTGGATCCATCTCTGATGATGAACATAAAATTAGATGGGTTTTGACACATTTTCCAGGCTGTAGCACTGGCAGCCGTGCTTGCTGCTCTGTGATCTCCTGATAAATAGAATTTTGTGTGCTGTACTAAGCAAACTCCACTCAAGTGTAAATTATGAGAGGGGTACAGAGAAAGGCTTGATAGTCTCTCAGACAAGATACCTTTCTAGGAAAGAAAAAGGGAGTCTCAGAAAGCACTGAAAGCTGTCATAGGCATCACAAGTAGGAGGGAAGGCTGGAGGGATGTGCAAGGATAGAAATACTTCAGAAACCAAGGAGAAAAAAAAAAAAAAAGATTTGTATCCTCAGGAGACAGGCTGAGAGTGAAGCTCATAGCCCAGGGGACATTCCCAGCTGCAGAGAAAGAAGCTGGATGGGCTGGTCAGAGGCAGCCAGCAGCATCCTGGTGGGGTTCACACCACCCTGGACAGCAAGGGGAACTGATACTTCCCTTTTCCTTGGACAACCAATTTTTATTTCAAAACAATTCTTTGAACTATTTGTACAATAGTCTTACTTGGTAATTTTTCTTAAAATTCTCTTAAAAAAGGTTTATTTAGAAGTTTTTTCAACACTCAAGTCAGTGATGTTCACTTCAAAGACAATTAACTAAGCCACTCCAAAGGTTAGAAGGAGCCAACAAAAAGCCCCATGAGACAGACATAAGCTCTTCATGTTTTGGACAAGGGCAAGGGATAAAAACTCACCCAAGAAAACCAGATCAGTGATTATTGATTTTTTTAGCAGGTAAAATTTAAATGAGAGACAATTTCAGCAATTAATGCCTTTGCACAGTGCCAGCCTCTGTGCAGCCTTACACTGAAATATCTACAGAATGCCTAAGAAGAGATTCCTTCCCTTTTCTCCAGTCCTTGGCACAGACACACTCACAGCTCAGGCCCTCAGGTGTGCAGGGACAGAAACTGGGTGGCACTGGTTCCTCCTGCCTGTGACCCTCCATCCAGCCCCTGCATCCACAGTCTCAGAATGAAAACTTTAATTTACAGGAAATAGGCAGAAAGACACTGGCTTTCCAAGGTGCTAATGTTGGACAGCATGTAAATGAGGACCATGCATTATTTATTTAGCAATGGCTTCCCTGGACTGGGAACGTTTCATGCTTTCAAAGTAACAGTCTTAGTGAGAGATTTATTGAACTTATTTGCTGATGTTTCTAATATGTTCATAATTTTATTTTATAATTTTTCTTTTTTTTTATCTTATAGGTTTTTTAAATTTATTTTTTAGTTTTTCATTAATTTTTCATTCTTCTCATTGAGAACTGCAATTTCCATTAACAACCAATATCAGCAAACAGTTTGGGTGAAGTACAATACAGCCCTAATCATAGAGAACATGAAATATTTATACAGCCCATGGGCTCAAATGAGCTGCAACATTCCATTGATGCTGATGGCCTCATCCCAGAGAGAGAGTTCTGTGGTTTCAGGTCTGCTAATGCAGAAAAGTCAAAGACTGACTCTTTGGGGAAGTGGGAAAAAAAGCATTTTTTTTCTCAGTTCTACCTTCTAAATATAGTCAGTCCTCTCCTGTAGTAAAAACCCATGTTGCATAAATGAGGATATATACCTCTGCTCTTTATTTAATGCTATAAATAATTATTTACCTTATTTGAATTAGGAAGACAACCAAAAATTAATTTCCTCTTTCTTAATCTATTGTACTTATAAGGGGGGGGTTTGAAAAAATTATTCCATGTTGCCATGAATATTAATGAAGTGGTGGACAAAACAAGCTACTTCATCTAGCAGAGGAACTTGTGAGCTGACTGAAAATTTCACAGCTGTATAAAGAAGGAAAGCAAGAGCTTGGACTATAAATCCTTGGTTCCCAGAGCAGCAGATGAACCAAATGAGTTATAGAGTCCCACTCCATTTATGGAGATGCTTCTGATACAGAGCTGATCATTCCCGAGGAAGAAATAAGGAATTTTTCACAACTACTTACAGTTTATTTTTTATTGAGGTAATGGATTCATCCTTGTTGGGTTGTGAGCACCCTAATTTGCCCATAACCTCAGCAGGGTCTCAGGACGTGGGAGCAATAGCAGGTCTGCCTTTGGTATTTACAGCAAAAGGCCCAGACATTTTAAAAATTACATGAAACCCCAGAGTGCTCAGAGAAAACCACTTTGTACTGTCCACAGAGGAGACATTAGATACCTGTGAACGAGACCATCCCAGAGTCAGGGCTCAGGGTAACAGCTCCACCATCATTCTGCACAGAACTATTAGAAACAAAGAATCATCCAAAGGGACCTCCAAGACCTATCATGTCCAACTTTTGATCTGTGTCCTTTGTGCAGGTTTGATCAATACAAAAATAAATATATGCACAGATTGATTTACCCAAAATGCAGAAAAAAATCAAATAAAATCCAGCTGTACTTAACCAGTTCTGCATTTTGTTTTGAAAGACATCAGTGTAAACCATAATGACCTGGCAGTGCTGGCACTCACCCGTTTCACATTTCATTGTGTCCCCTGGGCAGGGACACACACGTACCTGGCGGTGGCCGGCGATGCTGGCAATGTGCAGGGCCGTCAGCGCTCCGTAGCCAACCTGCTGGATGTCAGCCCCGCCGTGCAGCAGCGCTGTCAGCAGCTCTGCATTGTCCTGAAAGACAAGGATTTGACCCACATCATTACTGGGACACAGCTGTCCCAGCTGAGGGGAGCAGCACCAGCCTTGGCAGGGACACCGCTGGGCTCCATGGAGAGGGAGCAGCCCTGGTCTGGGGGCTCAGGGTGCAAGGAGAGGCTGGGGGAGCTCTGTCCCAGGCACCAGACACCTCTCTTTTGCTGTACTAAAGCCTGTGTGTTAAAAAAGTCTCTATCCTGATTCTGTGGGGCACTGGACAACTCCTCTGCCTTGAGTTGCATTGGATGTCTCTGTCAGAAATTCCAAAGCAATATCCTGCCCTGTGGCTGACACTGCAAAAGCACATGCTGACTCCTGTGCAGGGGCTCTTTAAAAGGCATTTTCCTATGCACCATAATAGTGAAATTTATATTTTCACCAGAAATAATGACTAGAGAGCTCATCTAGACAGTTCAAACAAGTAAGTTGCTCAGTTCTGATTTCCTGTCATCAACTCTATTTAAAATAATTTACCTTGTAAGCTGCCAAGTGCAGAGCTGTAAATCCATTTCTCGTTAGTCTGGATGGGCGCAGCCCCTTCAGCATGAGAGTTCTGATGTGTGATTTGTTACCTTTAGAGAGAGAAGTGGAAAAAAAGTAAGTTATGGGAAAGAACATGCAGATGAGGTAAGAAGCTCCTGTGTAAATTTGACAGCAGAGAAATAGGTATCTCGACTGCTGACCTGAGGCAAGTAATAAAATACATCTTTTGAAACCTTGAAATGATGAGGTTGATGGAAATATCTCGTTGGCCAGGACAATTGCAGGTCTGGCCACATTTCAGCTCACTGTTTGTTCACACTTTAAGGAGGATTTAGTAAGGGTAGCTGAACAAGAGAAGCAAACTCCTCCTTTAACACCCAGACCATGCTGCAAAGAGCTCCATGAACCAGAAGGTGCTTCTGGAGCCTCTGGTTCCTCAGTCTCTGAGCTCCTTTGCTGTGTCACAAATGGAGCACTGCTCTCCCTGCACAGGACAGCCTTGCAAGGACAATCATTTTGGGCAGTGCTAATGTGGGTCTGCACAGGCAAGCTTTGCTCTGACCCTTTTGATGCACAGTGAATACACAAATAAATGCAATAAATTCATCTGCCTTCTGAATACTTGTGGCAGTAACCAAGGACAGCACCAGCTCTAGTAGCTCTTTACCCTCCTCCAAGTGTTCACATAACTAATATTTCGTGGGTGTTTTCTTAAACCTCCTCTCAGCTACCCCAGCTGCTCTGGTGTTTCCAGGTACTGATGTCACCTTTGCAGGACCTTGCACTCGAAAATGGCAAGCAAAGATCCACTCAGTTTTCAGTGATGCAGGATCAGGTTGCTCTGCATGGTGAACATCAAACAAAGATTGATAAAATTATTTATGCATAACATTAGTCAGTACTTTGCAGAGCTGAAACCTCAGGGTAAAAGCCACTTTGCCTCTCAGCCAATTTCTGCTGAAAATTGTGTAACAAGAGCAAAGCAAGTGCATGAACTAATGACTTGGTGTGGATAACAGAGCAGCTGTGTGGATCCAAGTGGAAAATCCCACCATCAGTATGTTTTTATGAGCATCCCCATCCCAGAACACATCTTGCTCTCTTCTCTTGTGTATTCTGATCTCCTACCTGCTAGAGCCCTATCAGCTGATGTTTGTCACTAAAGCATTTCAGTTATTCTTCTTTTAATCAATGTGAAATAAAATACAGATATTTTCATTTTGCTAGAAAAACTGGTGGAGTAAGTAAGGCAAAGTCCATGCTCCAGCAACATCCCTGTCCTGGAGCCTGGGCCAGGGACAGGATCCAGAAAAGTGGAGCCCTGCTCTGTGATGAGTGTGGATTAATGGATCCACATAGAAGCAGTTCTGGAGGAGTTGAACCCCTGTGCAGCATCATCAGCCAGAACTTCTGTCAGACTGAGGAATCAGCTGTCACTGGGCTCTTTGTGACTCAGCACAGCCCTGCCAGTGCACCTCAGGGTGATGCTGAGAGATGCTCCTCCCTCTGGGAAGTTCCCTGAAAACACATTTCTCCTGGCAGTTTCCAGCCAGAAGAGCCCAGAGGGTGTCCCAGGTCCCACCTACCGCCGCAGACGCAGCACAGGTGCAGCAGGGACAGCCCGCTCTCCGTGCGGTAATTCAGATTGACTTTGCTGAAGGCTTCCTCTGAGCTGAAAAAGGGATTTTACACATGATTACTTCTTCCACCTTTCAGCACAGCTTCTTGCATGTGGGAAACATTTGAAAGAAAAAATCTCAATGCGATTTTTTTGAGACACAAGGCTGAATTTATACCCAGGCTACAGTCTTTAAATCTAGAAACACTTTACTGCTGTCAGGTTGAGTGGTCCAGATTTATTGTTTTCTGAGAAGCCCTGCTATGCAATTACAATATATGCATTCAAAATTTATCTGAATTAGGGGAAATAAGAGGAAAGACTCTTTAAAAATATAAATAATCCATACAAACTCAGCTTGAAGGGATTTTAATTTATTCTTATGCTTAGTGCAGGGAGTTAGCACTTCCACCAAACACTCCCTGTCTTGATTATCTAAAATAAAGAATACTCCAGCTCCAATTTGCAAACATTATACATTTTACTACTAAACAGGATTAAAATGAGGCAAGCACTTAACTGAAGCATAACCAAAGTAGTCAGCATGCTGCAGAGAAAGTTCAGTGGCTCAAACAGTGGTAGAAGTGACAGCTGAAATGAGCATGAAGAATAATTTATACAGCCAGGTACATCTGGCTTTTTTGATCTTGTGATTTATTTCTGATCAGAATGCCCGGTTTCTTCAAGGGGTTTTGATGTCTGAAATTATTTTCCTGGTAATTTCCTCAACTCATTTCCAGTCTGTGGGCTGGGTGCTTGCTGCACTGGAGCTTTGCAGGTGATGAACAGGTCAGTGCATTACTCGGCTGGGTGAGCCTGTGCCACCCTGAGAAAACCAGGACAATCTTAATTCTGAATCCACTGCTTTTGTGTTTGTTTACAGTGTGATACTTCAGCAATATTCCTGGCTGCAGAAACACATCAGCAAAGTGCACACCAAAATCAGACATTCTACTAATGCTAATTCATTTACAAAAGTATATAGGTGCTTGTTGTAAAATACTGGCATTAATAATCAGCAGCCACTAATTTTGGTGCTCTCTGTGGGGCTCTGCCCAGCACTGTGATGATGTATTCCCAAAAATAGACATAAGGAACATGCATTCCATACACGAGAAACTCTGCCCATAAAAAACACCTGAAACTGAAAATAGCCATTTGAAAAAAATCAATAAACAGATTCCCAGAATATTTTACCTAAAAACATGCTTCAGCTCTGCCAGCTCCTTTTCCTTGACTCGCAGGTCGTCCTCCAGCCGCTCCGTGACTGTGGCATAGGATTCACTGACTTTCTTCTTCCATTCATCTACAACAAAAACTCCTAATTGAGAAAACACTTCAAGGCATAAAAATCATAATGTCCCTGTACCCAAAACACTCTATTTTTTAACATTCAATTGTACAATTTCATATGTATTTCTATGAAAGTTTAAAATATTACAGCTATTAAACTGTTCCTGCTGCAGCCAATACAGACACATATACAAGGATTTCAGAGACAGTGTATTTGTATGAATCCTTACCAGAAATATTTTAATATTAAATAATATTTAAGAGAAATCTTAAAGCTCAGGTTCCATTTGTTAGCTCTTATTTCCTAAACAGGCACACAGCAGAAAGAAGTTGGAGATTTAAAGGCTTTTCTCATGAAGTATGAGTTAAATCAACATAGTAATCTAAGTTATCATGATCTTATATAATTGCCCAAATAAATTTAGTTTAGTAGCTTTTCTGGCTTTTTTTGTCTTCTTTTACAGTCTGTATCTGGGTTAAGTCAGAACAATACCTGAGCCTTGAACTCAAGAGCAAGCCAGGAATGAGTTATCTCCTGAAATACCATTTGCTGCCGGCCGATGGATGGATGGCACATTGCCTGTAAAAAAGTGACATTAGTTACCCGTGCAAGTCTGGGTTGGTCTAGATTTATAATTCCCCATTTGTCCAATATATCTTCTTTGTTTCAGCAAAGTTCTTGCAGTAATATGATTCCCTGTTCAGGGGCAGTGACAGTCCTGCTGAAAAATATTTGTGATAGTCTCTGGCTAAAAATAAACACTGTGCCAAGAGGAATGTCATGCAACAATAGCATGGAGCAAACAGCCTGTGCTGTCCACACGGCTGAAGTCACAGAAACACCCACTCAGCTTGCCTAAAAATCTCCTGTTTGCTCCCACACAAGCACTTGCCTTCATCTGTTGAACACCTAAAACTTGTGGGAAGTGGTAATTTGGCAGCTCGCTACCGATTTTGTAGGGAAAATGGAATTTAAGCAGCTGAATCCCAGGTGTTCTGTGAGGATCCCCAAGGGGTGCAGGGGGTCCCCAGCTCAGAGAGGTTGGGGATGATTGCAGCTCACAACCCCCTGACACAGGGGGTGGCACTGGGAGCATCTGGGTATGGCACTTAGGCAGTGCAAGATACAATTCAAAGTGAAATGCAAATAGACACACATAAATATTTATATTTATGTATTTATGTATTTAAAGCGTGGTGATTGACCTTGGCAGCTGTTCTGTGCGTGAGTTCTCATCTCAGTGAAGGATTTCAGGCAAGCAGACACGTTAATGGAACACACATCTCTAAAACCTCCCACGTGCTGCAGCCCACTGTAACAACCTCGCTGCCTTGACAGCTCCTGACACTACCAGCTCATCAATTTACTTGCACAAATTTACATATGAATCCAAGGATCTATTTCAGAAGAGTTTCAACTGCTGTGACAATGTATCCTGTGATATTTGACCAATTATTTGCAGAAAGGCACCAGCCTGATTCCTTCATCCAGTCACCAAACAACCGGCAGAGCTGGGGATGCGCTCCCAGGCAGGATTCCCTCTCTCAGGGTGACACCTTTCCCACAGGAGCCCCCTCCCACAGGGCCCCTTCTTCCACGGGAGCCCCCCTGCTGAAGAACAGGACTTTCCTTCCATCCAGACCAAGCCAGCTGTGACAGGAACAAGAGAGTCCCCAGAACCCAGAAATGCCCCATTCATCCTGCACAGAAAATTCAGTTTAACACAACAGCTTTATAAATTATGAGCATGAAATTTCCAAGAAGACACAGAGATGAAATTGTTTGCTTTACAAGAAGTACCTTGCACAGTACTTGTATTCCAGTACCATCAACTTTATGAAAATACACCAGAAAGGAGCCATCAGTTTCTGTACCATAGTTTTGTTCACCCTTTGCCAGCCTCTGTGTGGGTGAGGATTTCTTGGTAGGGAGGGTGGGAGCAGAGCCCTGGGAAGGGCAGCTCAGCCAGCCGTGCCCACCTGGCAGCAGCCTCGGGTGAGTTCCTGGAGCATTCACATCCTGGGCTCTGAGAAGCAGCTGCAGAACAATTGAAATCGGGGAGGAAGACAAAAAATAATTGTAGAGCCTGTTAGCAAACAGGGAGGAAGCTGCACTGACTCTCTGTAAGGGCAGTTTGGATGAGCATCTCCCCAAGAAGCACTGGCATATCACGAGCTGTATTTGTCGGGGAGTAAATTCTTCACCTGTGTATTTTACAGAATACTGAGCTGTACGAGTTTGTTTGTTTGGTTTTTTTTAAGTTTTGTTGCAGTTTTATGTTTGGAATGTGCAGCTGTCATGGCCAATCTTACAGGAGAAATGTGTGAAAAGTTCTTTTCCCATTTCTGGTTTTAAATGTCCTTCCCAGGGAGGCTTTACAGGAGTAAATCTTTTGAAATTATCTTTATTTCCAATTCATTAGAACATATCCACAACATATATCCACATCTATCATTTACTTGGAGAAGCTGTAAGTTGCTCCCATAAAATTCAATGCCATCCTGGTGATATTCGGGTATGTCACAGGAAATGAAAAGGGTGCTAAAAGAAAATATGTATTTTTAAGAAGAAAGTAGAGGAGCTCTGTGGCCCTTGCAAGGGAGCAGGTGTTTGCAGTGGCTGCCCCGTGCCTGCAGATGGACAGAGTGGAGGGCAGAACAGTGCTGCTATTTTTGCTCTCACAACACCACAGAGGCCTTTGCACGGGGACTCAAGTTCCACACGTGCAGAGAGCAAAAAATGAAGCTCTTGCATCAGAGGTCTGGGAATGAGAAGGGGCTGGAGCCTCTGAGCTCCAGCAAAAACACCCAGACAAGGCACGAGCATTGCTGTGCAGGTCCAACTGATCCTTGGAGCTGATTTCCTCTCGTCAGCTCCCCAAACCCTTCTGGCACAGATTCCTCTCAGCTGCTCATTTTTATTTCAGCTGCCTTCCCCTGTGCTCTTTGTTAAGTGCCCAATTTCTCAGATTTCAGTTTCCTGCACCAGAGGTCACTCAAACAACCCCTCTCAGGTTTCAGTGTAACACAGACAGCAGAGCTAAACCTCTGCTGATCACGGCGCCTGCTCAGGGCATTCAGGGAAATCACTGAAATGATGTTCATTATGAGCCCTATTATTGCACTACACAGCAAAACTAATTAAATAAAGAAAGCTGACATGAAAAAAATCATTAAAAGCTCATCCTGACTTAGTTTGAGATTTTACCAGCCCCAATCACATTTCAGGAGCCAAGCAACGATCGAGAGGAACACTGCACATCTGGGAAACTATGAGGCTCAACCAAAATCAAACTCTGGGTTTCAGGAGATGAACTCCATCTGCAGAAGGTTCTGCGTGCCTGGAACTCTCAGTACTGCATTCCTTCATCACTCAGACTGCAGGAAAATCATGGGCCAGGATACTGTGATGGTCTTGTTTTAAGAACCTGGTACTGGAAATCAGCAACCCCCAAATTACCATGATCTTGCTGTGAAGTTTTAATGGGTGGCCTTGCACAAGTCTCTCAGTTTCCTTGGGACACGCTTACCCCAGCTGCCTGCATGAGGAAATTGCTGTCATCTACATTAACAGCAGACTGTGGAATACAAAGATTGTATTTGGACAATGGAGTTGTAAATGCAATACAGATAAAATACATACATGGATTGAATACATCAGACTTGGATTATTACTGTCAGGAAAGGTGTGGTCTGCAGGCTTTTTGATTTGACAAAAAACAGGAAAGGATAAAAAAGTTACAAAACAAAAGAGAAAAAATTATTAATGCCTAAGGCTAGATCTCTTGAATTAAAAGCACTTTTAATACTTTACTTCTACCCAATTGAAACTGTATTGCAACATGGCAGCATGAAAAGAGAGAAACATAAGTTGTTTTATTCCACGCTGCTGGAGTTAATATTCTACCCTTTAAAAGCTTTTAAAGCATTTTCAGTCAAACAGACAATTAATTTGTTCTGTATCATATCCTTACTGACAAAGACTACAAGACATAACATGCAACCCCCAAAAAGTCACCAGTTAGTGTTTTCAGATCTGAAATATCTCTCTACTTTAATCAGCAGAACAGTTTATTTCCCTTTGCTGCTTTATTAATGTTATGCAATTTCTTTATTTCTCCTTCAGTGAGATCAGAGAAGAGACCTGTGTGCTTTTCCCTTAAGATTCTTGCAAACTGGGAAGTAATGAATCATCCACCACTGAAAACAGGAGATTTGCTCAAGTACTGTTCATTCTAAAATGAGACTTCCCTTTTTGTCTTTGTAGGCAGATTTCATCATAAATTTGCTTCCTAAATTCCAGCATGTCTTCCACGTCTTTGTAGGTGAGCATTTCCTCAACAGACAGAAGCTGAAAGCCGCTCAGTTTGAAAGCTGCCATGTGCTGCACAGAATGCAGCATGCTCAGTGACATCCTAACCGATTCACTCAGAGTAGAACAAACAGGGAAAATCCTTGCAGTCCACAGCCCCAAATGTGCGTCCTCACTGGAGAAGAGCTGCTCTGAAGGCTCTATGCTCCAGAGCTCAAGGCACTCTGGTAAACAGGCCCCAAAAAACCGGAGGGAGTGTATATCCGACAGCAATTTCACACTCTTTTTCAAGTCGTCACCTACACCGAACACCATGGTGACATACTCCACCCAACCATTGATTTTCACACTCACTGAACTCAGGAAGCAGTTTGAGGGTATGTCAGCACTGAAATTTATGTGGGACCCGCTAACAATGCTGCCTGTCCCCACTGAGACTTGAGGCCCAATTCTGGAGTACTCAATGACAGAGCCAGGCCCGATCACACATCCGGGCTCGAGGATGCTCTGGATGATGCTCAGCTGATCCCAGGTCCTGGCTGCGTCAGGAATGATGCTGAAAGCCACAGGCTGCAAGTCCAGCTCGAATCTCAGTTTGCTCTCAGCAGTAAAATGGAACAAATACTCCTGAGTGGTTCCGATGTGGTAGAACTGGGAGTTGTTGAGGACTATGACATTGAGGGGGGTGCCCTGCAGGAGGGAGAACAGCTGCTGCCGCACTTCCACCAACCCCGAGTCCTCCTTGGAGACGTTACTCGTGTTTTTGGTGTAATCCGGAGTGGCTCCAGGCCCCAGGGCCTGGAGGAAGTCACCATATGCATCTATTTCACAGCAAAGAGTGCCCATCTGCTTGTAGAACACGAGCAGCTGCTTTGCAGTGCTGTGGTCCATGTAGAAGACGCTGTCTGTGTACACACACTCTGAGGCTGCTCCCGAGTCACCGTGGCTCCCAGAGGAGCTGGGCTGAGGGCGATCCCCCCTCACACACACTGCACCACTCTGCTGCATTGTCTCCACGTCAGGCTTGTGCAGGAAACGATAGCAGGGTACATATTCCAGCCCTCCTTCTCCCGAAAAACGGGACGGGTCCAACACGAACACGCCGTGAGTGGTGCCGATGGCCACATCTGAGGGGTGAGCCAAGGCGGTGAAGCCAGGCTTGTCAAACCTGATGGTTTCTGTGACTCCGGTGCTGTACAGCTCTATGTCATCCGAGCACGTGACGAGCACTCCTGGCTTCATGTGGCGGGGGAAGTCAATGTACATGGCCAGTTTCAGCTCCAGCATCTGGAAAACGGGATCCCCGAAGGGCAGGGCCGTGAAGATCTTCCCCAGGGCACTTGCATTTGGCAAACGCTGGCTGTACCCACCTGCAAAAAACACTCTTTTAGTTACACAGAGACACTGCATAAGTAAGCAAAAAACTAAACCTATGCAGCTATTTCACAGGTACACAAGGCATTAAAAACCTCTCAGCTTGGTCATATACCAAGTATATGGTCATATACCAAAGTAGATCTGACCTCATGTCCAAAGCCCATCCTGCCTTATAAAGCTCATATTCAAATTGTGATTGATTTTGTTACCTTTTAAAATTGTTTCAGAGCTATGTGCTGCTGAAGTGACAAAAGCAAATGATACCTGTTTTGCTTGGAGGGGAACCCCCACATTCCTGATGGGAATTTTAAGCCAGAGATGAGTCGAATAAGCAGAGGTTTGGTGGCAACACTTGTTAGCACTTGGTTTTATTCTCCTCTGCAGAACTGATGTTCTTCCAGGTCTGGAAGTGGCCTGACTAAGTGGATAAGAAGGCAAATATTCAGCCTGCCCAGAGGTATGAGGAGCCCAAAGTCCCTCAAGAGAGGGTTGCATTCTTTAAATGGATATTTCAAGGCAGAAACTTAAATCACGCCTGTGAATCACATCTCCTTCTCACTGACTGAGCTAATTCAGTGCTGAGAAGAAATGCTGAAGTGACAAGAACATCTTGTAAGCACCAACCTGATTTCAAATGATCAGACAGATGGGTTACTTTTCTGAGGGAACTGTGTTTGGAAATCTGACTCCTCTGGCATTTTATTATTTTAAGGAAGAAAAGAAGAAAAGGTTTAATTTTAGAGCAAAATGTGGAAAACCAATTTACCAGAATGGATTAGCAGCACAGTGAAGGAAGTCCACTGATCACCATACTGCTCTTCCAAGCACCGAAGAACATGAAGAGTTGATCCACCATTTCCTAAAGAAAAAGTATTTTAGTATCTGTGAGAAGAGCTCCAATAATGCCTGTTTCTGGCAGGTGAGGTGCACTGGTGCCCAGCCAGAACTGATGGGGTGGTCTTTCTACTGTGTCATGGTTGATAAGATCCCGCACAGAAGCTGATGGACAATCCCTCTGGAAGTCTGCACTCTCTGAGGGGATGGCATCCTCAGCAGACCAGGGAAAACTCTGTGATTTCCCTTTCAAGTCACCTCCTCACAGCCCCACCATTTGAATAATTTAATCAATTAAATAGGCCATAACTCAGCTATAAAAACCAGCTCCTGTAAGAAACAAGTCACACAAAAGCCTGCTAACGGATTCAAGGCAGTGTTCAGAAGTGTTCTGACATTTACAGTATGGATATAAGGAAGATTTGGGATCTGAGGAAATGGTTGGAGTTATTTTATGTGCTCCTACAACTTAAAACTGCCAGATTTCTGAGAATTAGCTTCTGCATATTACTCTACACTGAATATAATACTGAGATTACTTACACTGTACATCCAAATGAACAGGAATTAAGAATTACAGGAAGGTATTACGGGCAGTGAGACCAGTTCTACATCACCATTGGGCAGTGTATTAAAACATCATCAAACTGTTTAAATAACCGGGTTAGGGTAAGTATGAATATGTGACACACGAGTTAGGGTTATTCTGTATCCACAGGACACCCTCGGAGGAGCGGTACAGCCCATTCCCCAGCACCACCCCGCCGCCCCGAGCCCTGCCCGGAG
>VXAC01002033.1:135476-156050 GCA_013399225.1 Rhipidura dahli
GGGAGCTGGAGGGGTTGGACGGGAGCTGGAGGGGTTGGATGGGAGCTGGAGGGGTTGGACGGGAGCTGGAGGGGTTGGATGGGAGCTGGAGGGATGCACGTGCCCAGATCTCACAAACCACAGGAAAATGAATTTGTTAGGACAGAGACTGTCTGCACTTCTAAGTGCCCATATCCTTTCTGCATGTCCTTAATTAAGAAACTTTTCAGAGTGTAATTAAAACACCAAGGCCAATATTGACTCCCCAGTTAAATTCAAGGCCAGGGGAGGTAGGAGTGGGTTTGTTGTAGGCCATGGGGATCCTCCTGGTGATCTTTGTTCTGAACAGGACATCTGTCTGCAACAACTTGTTATTTAAAAATAAAAAAGGAAGGGGTTTCTGGAATATATTTGTGCATTTAAAGTTCATAATATTTTATGGATAACCTCTTCCTCTCTCATATTATGTCTGTCTACTTTTCTTTTGAGTGTTTTCTTTGATTTCTGTGTCAAAGAGCTGATGGGTACATCACAGCTGATAAGATCCAGCTGAGATTAAAATGACTTCAGGTTTGTGGTAGAGAAGAGAGCAGTTTCTACATACTGGATCTCATAAAAGCAGAAGGTATGGATGCATGGCAGGTGCTGAACTCTCATTTACCCTCTCATTAGATCGCATGGGATGGGAGCTGGTCTTGGTCCAGATGCTGCAAAGGCCATTGAAATCTTCTATTGCAGCCTGTTATTGCAGCGGTTCCACTGAGGAGTCAGAGATGGAATCACCCACGTGAAATCCTTGCTGACAGCGTGGAATTCTTGTGTCCTCTCTTGGTCACATCAGGTGCTTGTTGCTGCCTGGGCTTTCCCCATTTGCCCTGGCAGGGGCTGGCGTTGGAGTCCTGTGGCTGCAGCTGGTGGGGGGACGTGCAGGTGTGAGGGGACAGGGCTCCCCAGAGGAGGCTCCAATGCAAGGAGCTGTCACCCAAACCCACTTTGGAAAAAATCCAGGTGTCTGGCCCGGGAGAGAGCTGAGAAAACAAACCTTGGGAGCAGAGATGCATAGACTGGGCTGCATCAAGCAGGGCAGTTTCTTATTTCTTCCTTAATATTTCTACTTAAAGCATCATGACCTTTTCTCATGGGTGTGATATGCTGTCCTGTGAAAGGCTGAGAGAATTGGGATTGTTCAGCCTGGAGAAGCTTTGGGGTGACCTAATTGTGGCCTTCCAGCACCTGAAGGGAGTTGACAAGAAAGATGGAGAGGGGCTATTGACAAGGGCCTGGATTGACAGGACAAGGGGGAATGGCTTCACACTAATAGTGAGGGGGTGTAGATTAGATATTAGGAAAAATTCCTCTCTGTGATGGTGGTGAGGCACCAGCACAAGTTGCCAAGAGAAGTTGTGGCTGGAAGTGTCCAAGGCCAGGCTGGAGGGGGCTTGGAGCAATCTGGGATAGAGGAAGGTGTCCATGCCCATGGCAGGGGGTGAAACTGGATGAACTTTAAGGCCCCTTTCAACCCAAACCAGTCTGTGATTCTTTAATTCTATGTGTGTTTGGCTTTTAAATAGGCAGTGTAGAAGAACATCCCAGGTTGTGTCCTCATTCTTCAACATATCTGAGGCCAGAATTTACGTCCTCACCCTTGGCTGCAGGCTTTGTGATGTGGTAGGTGAGACAGTGTTACACCTCTGCAGTGACCATGGTGCCTGCTCACACCCCAGCAGCCCACCCTGCACGGGCAGCCCTGCCATTGTGTCAGCCTGGCACAACCTCTAAGGTGACACTTCAGTCACTCAGAAATTGCACAGATGTGGCAGAGGATGACATTCTTGTCATCTTGACACAATGGTGACATTAGCATCTAATTATCTTGTAGTCAATTTAACAGCACCAGTCACATCCTGTAGATCACATATTGTACCACCTTGATGAACTGAATCTCCTGGGGACATTAAATAAGTGTGGATCACCAACAATTCAGGTGATCACAGAAGCATTCGATGGATTCAGCGAGCGTGGCAGTGCTGAGCTGTCTCTGCAGTGGTGGCTTGCTGCTGTGAGGCCAGGCTGTCCAGGGATGCAGCGGTGAAAATTAACGGAAAGGGAGAGCTCGGGCTGGAAAACCAGCCAGAAATAGTGTTACACCAGGACCTGGTGCCTGAGGGATGTGGCAGCAGCCCTGGGAACCAGGCACACGGGGGAGCACCACGGAACCCGGCTTTGCTGGAGGACGAGCGTGGTCATTAGCACAGTGCAATTACAGCTGACCCGACTTCAACTGGATCAGCTTCTTCCTATTGTTCGGGCCTCCCTAATTCCTCATTAGCCTCAGCGGCAGTCAGGGCTGTAACAGAGTGTCTGTGTGAGCTGGTGAAACGTCGCCTGGCGAAGCAGGGGACAGGGCGATCACTGCTGTCATCCCTGGAGGCTGATAAAGTTCATCCCGACATCTGAGACGCCACCGGGGCGGGCCGAGCGCCCGGAGGAAGCAGCGAGGGTGATGCGTTCCACAGCACCCAGCGAGGGTGGGAGACGCGATCTGTGCTCCGTGGGCTGCTTGGTTGGTTGGTTGTGCAGCCCGGGCGTGTCCGAGCTCGGCTCCTCCGAGGGGCCCGAGGGGCGGACGGTACCGAACCTCTGAGCGCCACGGAGCGCGCTCAGCTGCCCCGGCACAGCGCGGCTGCTCCGGCCGGTGAGCGCTCCCCAACAGACAGAGCTGCCGTGCTGGGCTCTGGGAGCACAGCCGCCGGGATGCTCCCCTCTAGTTAATTAGATAACAGGCAACGTATTTCAGAAATAACGTCTCTCTCTCAAGAACTGTTTGTTGTAGGTGTCTAGTTTTCTGTTTCTCAATCAGCCCTTTTTCAGAAAGCATTTCTGGTTTTGATTGATCCTCAGTTGTTATTAGTGCCTTCCTGGCTGTTTTATCCAGAAATGAGAGCTATATATTCATATCTCTGGATGTAATCACACCTTTATTACAGTCCATCAGAGAACACACAACAAAAAATGAATACAGCTTTACATCTCAGTATTATTCAAATGAGTTTTGATTTTTCTTTTTTTCTTTTTTTTTTAAGGGTGACCTGGTTTGGGGATATTTTTATGCTCACCTAAATATTACCTTCTTGCTTAGCATTTGAGGTCACTTAAGGTAATTGCAAAATTTGGTTTTAATGACATGCATAGTTAGTAATGAATTGCATTGGCCAGCCAGAGCAGTTGTCCTCATGTTATCAGTCACTGCTTAGATATTCACAAGGGAAATCTTATCATTTTGTACAGAGACAGAGAAACAAACATTAAATTTAATTGTATGACCAAGCACCAGAGTAATAATCTTTATATGACAGTTAATGCTTTCACTACTTATCAGTTCACTTTTTGTGTTACTCTTTGAAAAGGGAAGTGTTGAACAAATAAGTAGATCTTTCTCTTCTACATATGTAAAGGCAGAGTGATTGAGTAAGTCTACTGAAAATTTCAATTTTATATGAATTGTTCCACTAAATCATGATGGCATCTCTGTGTCTCGTTAAATGGATGTCCCTTTCAAATTTAGGAAGAAGTGCTCATGTATTTTGTGTGTGCTGTGTTTCATCTGAGCCCGTGGTACCTTGTTAGGCCGAGGCAGCTCCTGCAGCAGGTCCCGATTGCTTCCCTTGAGTGCACTTTGTTAAACACCCTTTTAAATCTTTGGAAGAACAACGTCTAAAAGAGAGTCAAGGAACAGCATGGAAGTCACAGAGTCAGACTGAAATTTTGGTGCTCCTTTGATGAGTCTCCTGAAGTTTTCCCATGCATTTATTTAAGTATGACCAAGCTGTAGTGGCCATTCCAAAACAGTGTGGTCAAAGAGCTGCTGAAGTCTGATGTGTTTAATTTCTAACCTACACCAATAACAGAACCAGCCCGGGGCTGAGCTGTCCGTGTGGGGCCCAGCTCCTGGCTGGGGGTGCCTGGTGAGCCTGGGACCCTGAGGTGTTTGGGGCAGCAGGGCTGGGGCAGCAGGCGCCTTCAGTGCAGCTTTGCTTCCTGCTGAGGAAATAGCACAGAGTGCCTGAAAGCTTCTGTTTGATTCCTGGAAAGAAATTAGATGTGGCCGTATTTTCTACCAACCTGTGGGATGTGGATATGTGTGACTGATGGAGGCAAACACAAACACAGCCTGTGTTACCAAGCTGTCTGTGCAGTGCTGGGGGACAGGGGCCACGCTAAGCCCACTGTGTCATGCTGGCATCAGAAGAGCTAAACCAAAATCTTCTCCTTCAGTTAAACCAAAGAGTTAATTTGTCCCCTACAGTGGCACTGGAGATGCATCCACCACAGCACGGTGCACACGGCTTCCCTCCCATTCAGCAACTCTCGCTGTGCTCCGCTGCTTCAGCTCTGAAACCAAAACTCTTCAGCAGTCTCAGGCTTTAGCTTATATTTATATGATTGTAGCACGGCAATAAAGCTTTCATGTGGAGCAAGAAGGAGATGAACATTGAAACAGGTTAAGTGGCCCTGTAATTGAACCTGCTAACAAATAGGGGAAACCCTCTCTGTAATAATTTCTTTGCTTTGCATAATGTGTGAGTCTAAAGCAAGCAGGGTTTTCCGTGGGCTGCTGATGTGTGTGCACTCAATGTGCCACGTTAATAATGCACATGGAAATTGAGTAATGGGCAGGTTGTCCTCTCAGCACACAGATTGCCATCACCCAGAGCACGTGGCAAACGAGGAGCTCAGGAGTACACAGAGGGCTGTGTGCTCGGCAGGATGGAGGGAGGGAGGGAAATCCTGCTTTAGAGCGTGGGATCACCCCAAGTAAAGCCCTTTGGGAAGTGCAAAGCTTCATAAACAAGCAGTGTCTGAGCTGCTGCTCTTTGTGTTTCAGACAGACAGCTCTTCAGTCCCTGCTTTCCAGGCTCACAGTATTGCTCTGGCTGCGTTGCTCTGCAGTCCCAGCATCCTCCCAGCCCGCCAGGATTTTGTGCCCATGTTCCCTTTTGCTGTGCTTCTGCAGCCCTTGGCACACGCTGGGTGCTCTTCTCCCCAGGCGCTCACAGGTGATGGCTCTGACTGCCTCTGTGTGTTTATGGGCTCCTTGTGCCCCTCGGGCCAGGGGGACACTGCATTCAGAGAGGTGATGCACCTGTTTGAGGATGGCTCAAAGCTGCTCCTCCAGGAGCAACAGGGGAGCTCAGGATGGATCCCTGTGGGGATGTGGCTCTCTCAGGATGCCCACTGCCCACTTCCCTCTGCTGCCCATGGCCTGGGGACTTGGTGCTACCTCACCTCATCTTCCTGCCTTGCTGCCGCTGTCAGGACCCTGCACCAACACACACTGCACCCACGTAATAATTCCCCCTCTGATTTCTGTTCCTGTGCATTATTAAGCAGCACTGTGGCCTCTCAGTGTTTCTGTGTTGCTGTTTCCCTCTATGCTGTTGCTGTGTGCAAACGCTGAGATGCACAAACACCTCAGTGAAATCCCCCTCTCTGTGCAGGACTCACAGTGATTCTGTCATTTTTAATACAGCACCTAATTTACAACCCTCAGCATGCTGCTGGAGCAGCAGAACGATAACAAATTACCAACCTCATTTATTTTGTTGCATAGTTTGTTTTGTAATTACAGGAGGAGGGTGGTGGTGGTTGGCAGGGCTGCTCTCGGGCTCTGGTGGGTGTGTGTCTGTCTCAGGAATGGGGAATGCATCTGACACAGCACTGAGTGCTTGGTTACCCCTGGAGGGCTGTTGGCACAACTGCTTGGATGTCTCTGGTTCATGGAATGAGAGAATCACAGGTTTGGATTGGAAGGGACATTAAACCTCATCTCATCTCATTCCACCCCCTTGCCATGGGCAGGGACACCTTCCATGAGACTGAGTTGCTCTAAGCCTGACGCTGGACACTGCTTGGAAGGAGGACTGGTCATTCTGCTTCCTTCTGTGCTGCTTCATCTGGAGCCCCTGCACATCAAGTGCACAACTCGCTCAGCCTCAAGGATTTAAACTGGTCTGTAAATTGTCAGAGCAGCTGGGACCATTCCAGCAGTGTGGATGGGGCAGGATTTTCCTCCTGACAGGGTGTCTGGTGCTGCCAAGGCAGCGTGATGTGATGTCCTGGCACTGCACTTTGTGTATCTGCTTCTCATCTACAGCATTTGAGTGTGCCTCTTCATCATGCCAAAGTTCTGTGAGCGTGGTGGGGAAGTCTGTGGCTGGGAGGGGTTTTAAAATAGTAAAATGTAACTTGCTGGACTTCTCTGAAGTTTGCAAAATACTGATCTGTACATCTGTTTATTTCCTACTAAAAGCCAACCAACCTTGGGGTATTGACCTCCCATCTGGGTGGGACACTGAGGGAAAATGTCCAAATTAGCAGTTAACACAGATTTATTAATGCAAAAGCTTTCCTAGGTGCCACTGATGTGGGTTTTCTCTGCCCCAGACAGGCATTTTTAAGACTGTTTCAGGAGGCCTGGGGTTTGCTCTGAAAGTGAATCCAGGAGAAGCTGGTTGCTCACAGGGGGTGCAGCCCTGCAGCACTCAGCTCCATCACCCTCTCAGTGCCCCCCAGTCCTAAGAAGACTGAAAGATACCATTTTCCTGTAATACATTTTTAAAGAGAATTGCGTTTAAGGCAAATGGGAATTCTACTTTTGATTGAGCATGTCCCACACAGACACAGTGAAGTCTCAGTGCTCTCCTGTAGATTCACAGCTCTTGTTTATTTAGAGCAGCTTTTGCTGAGCAGCACAGGGAGGGTGAGCACGTTAGTTCAGGGCAGGGTTGGGTTTGCTCACATTTTGTCCACGGGGCATTTGCTGCCAGGAAGTTCCCAGCACTGAATGTGGCTGCCAGGAATATTTCTGTGTGTTTGATCACGGTGCTGGAGGTGCTTCCCTCCCTTAGTGGCATCACTCTTTCACATCAGGGGGGTGACATTGGAGGGAGCCTCTGATGTGGCTGCCAACCTCGCCAGCAGGTCCCTCTGGAACAAACCCCTGCAAGGGGAGCAGTGGGAGCCGGGAGGAGGGGCCCAGGCTGCCCAAACTGAAAATGCAGGAGGAAAAAGGCCATGTCTTATTTTTAACTGTTCGGTTTTTTGAATGAGGGTTAATATTGCATTCTTCAGCAAAATGCTTCCCTGTGCTTAATGAATTTCCAGGCTGGCCATCCTTTCAGCCTGGTTTGTGAGTGGCACTAAAGGCTTTGAGATTCAACCATTGCCACATCCTGTGTATTGCCAGTGACAACTGGGGCTAAAGAAAATACCAGCAATCCCTGTATTAACCAGCAAATGAATTTGCTCTGCCTGTGCTAATATTGATTTTTTTCCTCAAGTTTTGCAAACCTTGGCGAATGAACTTCCTGGCAAGAGTGCTTGCCAAAAAATAAAAATTTGGTCAAATATTGTAGAATTTTGATGGCATATGAAATGAGGGTATAAATCCCAGAGTATATTTGCTAGAACCCAGTTATTAGGTTCATCTTGCCAAGAAAAATATGAACTATTATCTGACTTGCTTGCAAGCAGGCAGCAGACAAATTTACTTCCAGGATGTATTCGGGGAATGGCTCAGAGCTCCATAAAAGAGAACGGTGGTCTCCAAGGCAAAGGCTGCTGAGGAGTTAGAACAGCTCCTCGCTGTATTTTATTTACCCAATTCCCAGTGCATGTTGTGACTGCTGAAATCTCCCTTTTGAACACAGCTCAGGACCTCCAGCTGCAATACTCGGTGCTTGAAGGCAAGCTAAAGGAAATTGTGTTTAATTCAGCAGCAGCAGGTTTAACTCAGCACCTCTCTGCATGCACTGTGTTTAATTCCTGTCTCCTCCGTGGCTGAGCCATGGGAAGGCAGGGCAGTGTGGTCACTGCGTGTCCACTGGGGATGTGGGGGCTGCTCAGGTTCTGCCTCATCCCCTCTCTGCCTAGAAGGCCCCAGAACAGTCACTGCAGCTCCTGTCTGCACAGCTGGAGCAGCAGGAATCGGGGATTTCGTCCTGGTCTCCAGCACTTGGCAGCAGCAAATGTCCAGCAGCAAATGTCCAGCAAACTCTGGAGTGTTCAGGACAGTCCAGTGGTGTTATCCCAGTCCGTTCCAGATGGAAGGATAGAGGAACAAAGCCTGTGGCCAGAGACATGGCCAGGGGCTGAAAGAGCCTCTGTTGCATTTGGTGTCATTTGAGCTATTTTAATTTTGAACTAATTTTTTGTGTTGTCAGGCTCAGCATCATCAGCGTCACCCCCATGCCTCTGCAGCAGGGCCACTGCTGCTGCCACCACTGTGGCCACGGTGTCACTGCTGATAACTTCAGTCTGACATTAGAGAGATTAATTTGCTATGAAAATGACCCTCGGGAGACTTGTGCAGACACAGGATGAATCACATTTGAAAAACTGGATGTCTCATTGTTTCAGAAGTTCTAATTAACTTTTTTTAGCCCTCAAAAGTAGTGGCTACAGACACATCAAGTCTGCCCCATCCTTCCAATGGGATGGCTCAAGGAGCAGAAGCCCTCTTACCATTCTGTGGGAGGCAGGATGACTGCTGTGTTGTGCTGGGACCTGATCAACCAGGCTGTTTCCATCTTGTGCATTTTCATTCTGAAGGTAAAAGAATATGTCTTGGATAAACTTGGAGCTAAAACTTCTCATCTTTTTCTGGAAAAACTAACAATCAAATATTTCAAATAATCAGAGACTCTGTTTGGGACCTGTGAGACTGGAGAACATGAGGAATTAAACCAAACTTTCATTTTAAATCTGTAACTGTCTCAGTTTTAGGATCAATAATCTGCTGCTTTTTTTTTTTTTTTTTTCCTGAGGTTATCCTCATTTTCCTCACTGTTTCTCCTGTTGTCACCTTTATCCAATATTCTATAAAATATGATATCACAAAACTCTCCAGACATGGAGGCTGTGATAAGACCCAGCAGAGTCCAGCTGGGGAATTTCTACCATCCGAGTGGTTTGGTCTTGCCAGCCCCGTTGGATGTGGCCAAGCAGCTTCCTGCTGCAGGAAATGGTGTCTCAGCTGTGCAGTAAGCTGGGATGTGGCTGAGATGCGTCTGAGAGCAGCAAATCACCGCCTGGGAGGAGGAGAGGACACAGCCACAGCGTGAACTCAGTCTGGCACTCTGCCGGTGGCAGAACAAAAGAAAAGGAAAAGGTGTTTTCCTCTTTCCTGCCGGTCTGTGCGTGGTGCCTCCGGAGCACCCTTCCTGGGCTGTTGTCAGCCCGAGGTTTGGGTGCTCAGAGCACTTTGCAGCACAGCTCCGGGGGTTGCTCTGCCTGTCTCTGCAGGAAGCCACACCTCAGTCACCTGTGCCCCGGTCACTGCCATCCCCCCATCACCCAGTGTCAGTGATGGATTCTGAGCCTGCCTCCAGCGCAGTGACAGAACTGGGATGAGCCCCTGTTTCCCAGCTCTTACCCTCTCTGCTCTCAGCGAAAATCAGGGTGAGCTCAGCTCATGGTTTGAGCACCAGGGTGTGCTTGTGGGAGTCGCTGGGGGCTCTCCTGATGTGGCTGGAAGAGCTGAGGCTGCTTTGGGGAACCCTCCCCTTCTGAATTGCTGTGTTTGTTGAGGTGAGACAAAAACTGAGGCCAGCACTTTCTGGTTTGAAGTTTCTAGAAGCAGTTCCTTCCACTGGGAGGTCTCTGATGAGAAATCACTCACTGAGAGCAGCGCTGGGATGGGGCTGTGCCCACTGGGGTGACCAGAGTCTGTGCTGGTGGCTCACTGGAGGATGTGCAGGTGCAGAGAGCGGAGAGTGCTTCCCCAGGACAGCTCTGCTCACCCTGCTGCAGCTCCAGCTCTGCACTCCTGCTCCTCCCACAGCCCTGCTGAGCAGAGAGGAGCTGCTGTGCCAGCATCGATGGAAAAGGTGATGGGCTCCTAAAGGTGCAGCCAGGTGCTCACTGGGATGTTCCCAAGGCTTACTTTTCCTGGAAATGTTTAATTCTTACTAATACAAATGTTTTCATCAACTTCTGTTTAAGATGGGCATATATCTAGTTTGAAAATCCATCTGAGGAGTTATGGGCAGTTATGGGCAAGGGTTTTACCCAAACACCCTCAAAAGCCAGGTTTTTGAATGCATCCATGATGGACAGCAGGAGAGAGGTCCCAGGTGAGTCGTTCACCCCCGGCTGGAGGCTCAGCCGTGCCCCCAGCCCAAGCTGGCTCTGCATGGTGCTCAGAGCTGGGAGAAAGGCCGTGCTGCCACTGCTGGGGAACCAGAGCTGCCACGAGTCCAGGGCTTGGTGGGGGCTGGAGAAGATCCTCCTGGGCTGGGGAACACAGTTCATGTCGCTGTCTGCTGCACAGAGAAGCTGTTGCAGAAGGTCTCTGGTCTTGGTGCCCATCTGAGTTCCTTGCTGTCAGCACAGCTGCTGCCCTGGGGCGTGTGGGACTCGGTGCTGTGCAGCCACAGCAGGGCAGGCATGGGGAGCAAAGGCATTAATGGGCAAAGTAACCAGCGAGCAGGCAAATGAGCACCCCAGGCTGTTTGCCACGAGCCAGCAACCCGGGCAGAGCGCTCTGCAGCTGCCCCGAGAGAAAAACAGCCCTGCCACAGCTCCTCTGTCAGTGTCAGAGAGCCTCTGGTGTGCTGACCTCTGGAGACAGCTGCCTCCAGGGGAAGGAGGCCTGAGCTCCCCAGCACACAGAGCGAGCCGTGTGCTGCCTGGAGAGCGCTGGGGCCAGGCCAGAGCCTTGGCTGGCACCTGCAGTGCTGAACACACCTGGCTCCAAAATGCCTCTCAGGGCTGCCCAGCTGGCGAGCTGCAGCCAGCTCTCCAGGGTCCCAATTAGTGTCTGAGCAGTGCCGATGGGTCCTCGTGCTTTCTTGCTGGATCTGGTGTTGGGATTTCACTGCTTTCCTTCAAAAAAAACCTTTGGCTACTGCTCTGCATCTGGCAAGTGCCAACTGCAGCACCTGGGTGAGTGCTGCTGCTGCCCGCAGAGGGAGCAGCCTGGGGCTGCCAGCACAGCCCCCGGGGTGCAGAGGGGAGGGTCCCCCCGAGGAGGGGAGCACGGCACTGGTGGCACTGGTGGCACTGGTGGCACTGGTGGCACTGGTGGCACTGGGATGCAGCTCCCACCCTGCTGGGGTTTAAGGCTCTGCACCCCGATGTCTCTCTGGCCGTGACCCGTGACGGGGGGACCTTCTCTCTCTCCACAGCCCCTGACAGGAGGGAAGGACCAGGTGGGGGTCGGGCTCTGCTCCCAGAGAACAAGGGACAGGAGAGGAAATGGCTTCAAGCTGTGTCAGGGAGGTTCAGGTTCGATACAGGGAAAATTCCTTCCTGGAAAGTGATGGTAAGCCCTGGCACGGCTGCCCAGGGCACTGCTGGAGTCCACATTCCTGCAGGGATTTAAAAGCCATGTGGATGTGGGTTAGTGGTGGCCTTGGCAGTGCTGGGGAATGGTTGGACTTGGTGGTCTGGTAGGGCTTTTCCAACCTAAATGATTTTGTGATTCCCAGAATGTGCTGCAAAGTTGTTTTGAATTGACGAGTCACGACAGCATGTTTATAGGTACAGTTGGGAGAAAAATCAGCCACAAAGGGAACTCAGTTTTATTTGTCATTAATTTTGAATTGCTTCAACAGATGTTTGCTGGGAGCTGCTTTAACCTGCTTAATTTGTCTCTGTGTAAAACAAAACAGATAGCCTCAATTAAGAGACTGATTAGCAAGTTCTTTAATGACTTTCAATAGTTTTAGTCATTCTTGCTGATACAGAATACTGAACCCTGAATCCTGGGAGCTGGGATTTAGTTATTGTGTAAAAGCTAAGCCACACTGCTAAACCCTGTGTGTGCAGGGCATTTGCTCCTTGCCTGTCTCGCTCTCAGCTTGGTGGGAAGTTGCCCGGTGTTTGCTGCAGTCCCTCCCTGACCACAGCCCTGCCCACCAGGGCTCCCAGTGGCACTGCCAGCAGCCCGTGGGCTCCCCACCACGGACACTGCACTGTGATCTCAACTCAGTCACTTCTACATTGTGAGCAAAGATTCAATTTAACCTTTTAGTGCTTTGGTCACTGGGAATTAAGTCAATAAATGAATGTAGAGAACTCAGCCAAGGGCAAAAACCAGTCTTTACAGCACCATGAAAAGGTGTTGTTTATTTATTTCTATTGTCACTCAGATAATATTGCCACAATCACATTGAAAGTCATAAACAATTTGTGGCTGAAAATTGCATTTTAGGCAGCTGAGGCCAGTTTTTCTGCTAAAAAGAGAAAAATAAAGCAAACAGAGGAAAGAAGGTCTGGGAGAAGGAGCCACAGGAAAGCAGTAAATCTGCAAAACAGAAGGGCAAAGTGTGCTGTCCACATCATCTCGCTGAAGATCGATGGGGAGCAGTAGTTTAGCCCTGATGAGATGAGGTGCTCGGTCTGCCCCTGACCTCACTGGTGTTTAATGGTTCTCACTGGGCTGTGAGACGAGGCCCTGGTGATCTTAGGGTGCAGTTGAAAACTCAGTTTGCTGATCTGTTCTCAAGCTTCTTTCTGCCTGGGAAGCTCGGGAGGGTCCTTGGCAAAGCCTGGTGGTGGCCCCGCTCTGGGTGGCCCAAGCTGCAGTGTCCAGCCCCAAGAGCAGCCCCTGCAGCAGCAGGGCCATCAGGGAATGTCAGTGATCCTCCCTCGGTGCTACTGAACTGTGCCACTGCCTCCAGAACAACAGGCAGGATTTAATCCAGGAAATGTTTATAGCCAAACCTTGTTTCAGTTGCATTTTAACATGTGAAGCTCTTACCTCTCTGTTGGTGAGCAAAACTCCTTGGGTTTGTGCAGATGTGCAATGTGGATATAATAATCTCTGGAAATGTGTTTTGTGTAAATGATTATTTTCAAGTATCACAGAAGAAAACAAACCTTCACTTCTGGTTAGGATTTTGGTTTCTCCAGTCGAAGCTCTTTTTCTCCTAGAACATCATAAACAATCTGTTCAGCTGTGGAAGGGCCTGTCAGGAGACATCTGTGAGGACGGGAGGCACCGAGTGGAACAGCACACACGGGCTGTCCCTCAGGCTGAGCTCGTGGAAAGGCACCACTGACGAACAAGGCACAGGTTTTTAATGGAGGTCTCTTTGTAATTGTTACATCAACACCTACGGTGGCTACAGCAGAACAGAGACCCAGAAGGATTGATTTCTTCTGCAGGCTTTGAGTCTCTTTATTTTGAGCAGCTAACAGTGTGAGATTTTTTTCTCTCTGTCTCTCAGTCAGGCCATTGCTCTGCTTTCTGCACGTTGAGTCCCTCCCTAAGTCCAGCATTCATGACAAGGGCTGTGCATTGAGAGGGTGGCCAAGGGCTCTGCTTGTCTGGAGCCACAGGTTCCCTCAGTTTTTAAAGACAGTGTTACAGGGCAGGTGAAAATTAATTTTTCAGTAGGGCAATGGGATGATGAGGCAGTAAAAGTGGTGAATGAGACCTGACAGTAATCATGGTACACCTTGTGCTTGGAATAACCTGATCTAAACATGCCACAGCTGGTGGTTCTAAGGGAAGGCTGGAGGTCAGAAATATGCTTCAAACCATTCAGCTCCAGACCAGAGGGAGGGCACCTTCTCCTGGTGGTGCTGGTATGGGCTGACACAAAGCCCCACCTCTGGAGTGGCATCTGGAGCTAGGTAAGAGCTGCCCATCGTCAGCATGGGGGGCTGGAGGAGCCAGCACAGGGCTGAACAGGACAGGTGACATCAGAGAGCAGGAAGAGACACAGGCATAGCTGGTCATTACCTTTACAATTGTTCTAAACCCTCCACTTTTTCATTCGAGCAAAGTTACAAGGATTATTTGTAACAACTGAATGTCAGCCTGATGATTTCGTTGGGGTTTGCTCGGGCAGGAGCCTTCCCGAGGACACATCGGCCATGGGGAGCCCCCGAGGTGCGCTCAGGGCGCTGCCGGAGCCGGGGGGGTGGCCGTGCCCTCGGGGGGTCCCAGCCCTCGTGTCCCTGTCCCCGCCCTTGTGTCCCTGTCCCAGCCCTGTCCCAGCCCTCGTGTCCCTGTCCCAGCCCTCGTGTCCCTGTCCCCGCCCTGTCCCAGCCCTCGTGTCCCTGTCCCCGCCCTCGTGTCCCTGTCCCAGCCCTGTTTCAGCCCTGTCCCAGCCCTGACCCAGCCCTCGTGTCCCTGTCCCAGCCCTGTCCCAGCCCTGTCCCAGCCCCTGGCCCGTGGGGAAGGGCTGCCGTGGGTCTCTGCCCCGGGCAGCAGCGGGGTGCAGCTGCGCAGGGCTGCGGCTCCAGGCTGCTTTTGCTGCTTTTGCTGCTTTTGCTGCTTTTGCTGTTTATCTGCCCAGCGCCAGTCGGTTGTGTGGGCAGATTGTGCTCGTCTCAAGGTATTTGGAGTGGATAATCTGATCAGTGCCAGTCCGTTCTTGGCTTCTCTGTCCACCTGCTGACTCCCTTGTGTCGCCCTTCTGGTGCTTCATCCATCTGTCAAGAATTTACTTACAAAATGCATTAAAATAAATCGCTGGGATTTTGTGTGTGCAGGGATCCTGCTTGCAGCATCTCAAACCCCGATGAATTCCTGTGTCTGTAGTAACAGCGCTGTGAAGTCCTGCACCAGTGATTTGCAGGAATGTGTGATGCCTGTGGAACAGCCTCTTAACATTCAGATTTGGTGGTTTTCAGGGTTCATTTTACACCTCGTTGCTGAGTAATACAGGTTTTCAGTGCAGGTGCATGTGCTGAGTGCTGTTTTCAAAGAAATATATTCAGGTACAGAGCACAGCAACAGCCTCCGTGGCATTACTGCCTGGCTGGGGAAGATCATAGCTGGGACCTGGAGCTACAGAAATCCTGCAGATTCAGGCATTTGTTATTTTTTGGGCTGTTGATTTTTCATGGGGAAGAACAGGGTGACCCTGCGAGGAGTGGGTTGCCTGACCCAGGGATTAAGATTTTTAAATGTTACATCCCAGATAGTGAGCAATGTGATACAAAAAGATTCCAATGCATTCAGCACAGCCAAACACAGCAAGACCTGACCAAACCCCTGAGGACACCAAGACAGCCAACCTAAAATATAGGTCAATGTTTTCAAATTTGGTGTAAGTTCTTTCTGCCTAATTAATCTACATCTGCCTATATGTTAATGAGAGGGAGATGCAGAAAGCTGACTGCTGCTGAAAGGTCCCTGAGGCTGAAAGAAAACACCTCCAGCTTGTGGCTAATTATTTTTTTCCTCTGGAAGATAAGCAAACATGGAGTTTATTTGACCTGTGCACCTCGTACCAGACTCTCTTTCCAAATACTGTTCTTTAAAACAGCAATTAAAATATTAGAAACAATGAAGAAAATGCTGCTGGGAGGGCAGCGAGGCGGGGAGGGGGATGAGCATGGCCTGAAATCATAGCTGGCTGCATCGAGCTGTTTGTGGCCTCTGGCTGTGGCCGTGCGAGACATGGGCTGAGTTTCCAGCCTTGCAGATTCTCCTCAGGGGTCTCATGGCATCTGCTGTTTCCATCCTGAGGGCCCGAGGCTGCAGGTGTGTAGCTGAAGGAGACTCACCATCCCACCACGAGGTTCCCGTGTCCCGTCTCCCAGGGCAGCCAGGCACAGCCACAGGACTCCTGGCTGGTACCAAACGCTGTGGTTGCCTCGTTCACTGCTCTCCATCCCTCCCCAAGGTGAGCTGTAATCCTCAGGGAGCTATCAGGACATCTGATTTATGCAAGAATCTGTAATAAACTGGCAACAGTTATTTCTGTAGCTAATGGGAATGTAAATTTTCAGATAACATATGTAAGTAATGATAAGCAGAGCCTCTGATAAGAACACCCCCCACCAGAGAAGAAAACTTTGCTGCAGTGCTGCTGCCCCTTGCTGTCAGGAGCTTCCCTGAAGGATGGATTGGTGGTATAGAAGTGGCTGCTGGAACTGAAAGTGTCCATCCTGAGACAGACCTTGTTCTTCCCGAGCACTGGAGTTGGTTGTGCCTGCGTGTGGTGCCTCCCTTCAGCGGGGAATGAGGCAAAGAAGGGCCCTTTCTGATTTACATTCTGATTTACCTTTCTGATTTACATTCTGTTGCAGCTTTGGGAAATAAACCTGAAAATGCAGGGCCCAGGCAGTGCTTGTGGCGATGATGGTGAGAGCTGTGGCACACAGCTGCTCCCACCAGTGACGGAGTGGGACCCAGGGGCTCCAGATGGGGCTTTGATCATCTCTGGATGGTTCTGAAACGCACAGATTTGCTCCCTCCATCCTAAAGGCTTCATAACAGATTCATGGTCTCGCTCTTCAGAGTGAGGTGAAGATGAGACTGGCTGTGCTGCTGAGCAAATGGCTTTGCTTTGTGGTGTTTCTGTCAGGCATGAAAGCCGAAGTATCACTGCCTGGCCTGCGAGGAGGTTGATGTGTCATGTAAGGGAGGCCATACATCCCGATGTGCATTTGTGATGCGCTGGTGGAATTTGTCACAGGAGCATCCAGACCTCTTAAACACGCACTAAATTTAACTTTAAAGCAATGCTAATTCAGGGGGAAAAACCAGCATGCATCATCTGTCGTCAGTCTGATAGTCTGTGATATGTGTAACCAATTGTTCTTATTTACATTAATTTGCATTGTGAAAAGCAATTTTACAGTTTCAGTCAGACTTAATAGGCAATTTGCAGCTCGCTGCCTAATGGCACAGTTACTTAAGCCTGCCCCGGGGTGCTTTCGAGACCTGAGAGGAGACTAAACCTTTTAAATGTTCAATTGAACAGCTTAAAAAGTCAGGAAGTCCTCAGCTATTATCTGTGGCTCCTGCCTGCCTTGTCATATTTGACATTGTTGTTTCAGATGCCCTTTGATTTGGATATATTTTGCCCCAGACAGCCGAAACGCCGATCTGATGCTGCAGAGCATCGAGGCACGGGTGGCTCCCAGGCTGCAGGGGCTCGGGGAGGGGCAGGTCAGGGTGTCCCAGCACCTCGTGCTGTGGCATTTGTGGGTCACCGGATCTGCTACCTGCGTTTGATGACTGACTTTGCACCGAGGCATCTCACCTCAGTGACCCATTTCTGCATTTATGGATGCATGAACCGCCTTGGGGAGGTGTGGTAAAAGCAAATTCTACAAGGTGATTGAATGAGAGCCCTTAATTTGCAGCAATTTTTCTTCAGGTTGGATGTGCAGGGGCAAATTGTAAAATAAAGTAACCTACAACTGGGTGAGCAGCAGAGGCTGTTGTGATTTCAGCACTCTCGAGCATTTTGCTCCTTCCAGGGGATCCTCATGTTCTAAGAGTCAATTTGGTTGCTGCAGAGGTGCTTTGGGAAAGCTGTAACCAGGTCCCCTGGGGAAGGGCTCCAGCTCTGGGCACGGCAGATGAGGGAGGGAGTAACAAATACCTTCTCAAAAGCTGGAGCACCCCTTAAATCCTTCCCCTGGTAACAATCCTGGGAGGTCACAGGGAGTCTGAAGTTCTGTATTGTTTGAGGAATACAATGTGAGCCTGCAGCAGGGCACTTGTGGTGGTCACTGCTCATGACCACGGTTTTCTCTGGCCTTTGTACGTGGTGGGTCATGTGAAATCACGGAATCATCAGTGCTGGAAAAGACCTTCAAGGTCATCTAATCCAACCAGTAACCCACCACCACCACCAGGATCACCCCCAAACCATCCCCCCAGGTGCCACTTGGCAGTTCAAACAAGAGTGAGTTTGTAGGAATTGCACCAAAGATGCTGTTTGGTCATCCCTGTGCTGATGACACTGGAGAGCTGGGACAGCCACAGGCCCTGGTGACAATACTGGTGTGTTTGGGGTCACTCAGTGGCTGTGTCAGTGCTGCAGTGTGGCACTGATCCTCTGCCACACTCAGCAGTGTTCCCAGCACCCTTCCAGGTGCTGAGCTATTGATTTTGTACCTATGCTGATATCACATCAATATATGCCCCACTGAAATCCCCACCCTAATACTTTAGGAGCTTGCTTTATTCCTGCAAGAGGGTTTTACTTCAGAAGATGTTGCAATTCACTTCACAGGAGTGTACTGGAGAGCTTTCAGAGCCCTGCTGCAGCTCTGTGCTCTTGGCATGTCTGGCGTTTGCAGCGCTGTGTGGAGGAGCGTGGAGAGATAGCCAAGGGAAGTTCCTGATCAAATCATTCCTTGTCCTCACCCACAAAGTCCCTTATCTACAATTAGCTCAAGGGGTTTGAGGCTGTGAATATCCCTGCCACTTTAGTGAAAAGTAACTAAAGTAGAATTATGGTTTTATAATGTTTTTCAACTAGATCTGGCTAGTTTGAGGCCATCTGAGCTTTGTGATGCATGGAGGTGGTGTAGGTAGCCAAGGCAATCCGGCACTGTCTATATTTGTACTTCAGAATAGCAGAGATCCAACCAATTTTCAGTTTTAAACCTTTTTTTTAGGATGGCCTTTGCTGTTTTCTCATGGATGCATAATTAAAGAGCATGAAAGTTCAGGAGCCAAAGTGTGAGAGGTTGAAACCAGCTCATCTAAATGGGAGGTTTGGGACGTATTTACAGCACCAGCATGAGTCTCTACTGCCTTTTGGAGGTTCACTTGTAACACAGCTGATATTTTTAGCTTTCTGTGGGTAATAGTGACGAGTGTGGCTGCACATGGTGTGACCTGTGTTCTGTGGCTGAAAGCAGCATTAGACCCGGGGCAGGAGGATGGCTGGAGCTCCTCTCTTTCCACCCGGGCTCAGACAACCTTGGCCAAGGTCTGGAGTGCCCCACTGATGATTCACTGCAGCCCAGGACTCTCTCAGGTGACTTTGCTGTTCTCCTTTGACACCAGCTCCTTTGGCAATCCTGCTGCAGTGTTTGCCACAAAACCCACCAGGAATAATATTTAATTCAGCTGGCTCTGGATTGTTCCCCTGCACTGACCAAGAGGTCCCTGCCATGAGGAGAAGGCTGTCACCTGAGATAGCCACCCACTGCTGAGGTTGGTTTGCTCCTGGCCACTCTGGGTTCACTCACAGTCCCAGGGGTGTTGGGAGCAGTTGCTGCTGTTGGCCACACGTTTTAGAAGCAGGATCTGGTGGAGCTGCCACCCAGCCTGTGTTGTGCTGCTCGGACACCCCGTGCTCTGCACGGCTCTGTAAGGCAGCTGGGTTTTATGTTTTGAAGTCTACAGTCTCTAAAATGCAGAGGCGTGTTTAAGAAAAAAAACCAATCACAATAATGCAGGGTTTGGGTACAACTGTGCTCTTTTATCCTTAAATCAATGACTGACAGGGACAGTTTGTCGTTTGCAGCTCAGAGCAGACACAGAATTTGTTAACATTTAACACACAGCTGCCTGCAGACACAGGATGGAGCCTTACAAACCCACACTCCTGCTCCTGGGAGGATGACTCGCTGCATCTCAGCCTTCTGGTAATGGACACTGGGCTTTTCATCTTTCATTGATTTCCTGAAGATGAGCTTCATCAGCTGAGCTGCAAACCCTCTGGATCGTGCTGAACGCTGAGTACATTCTTTAAAGCACAGAGCAATGCTCAGGACAGACATTTGTCTATTAATAATCACTGGGATGCAGGATGACCCCCGTGCCTGTCTCTTGCAGGGGCTGGCCATGGCTGCCAAAGCATCCCCAGCCTGGGTGAGAAGCAGACACGTCCTCTCCAGAGGAACAGCCCCCCGGAGAATGGGGTGGGTGTGCAGAGAACAACCCAAAACGTAGAGCTGGCTCAGAAGTGAATTGCTGTGGGTGTGGGGTTGGTCCCAGCAGTCCCCAGCAGGCTGGTGCTGGGAGGGGGAGCCCCCAGTGCCACTCGTGCCCATCTGTGCCAGGTCTGGCCCTGCCCTCCCTGCAGCTCTGCACCAGCCAGGGGAGGTGATGTTGTTCTTTAAGGCACTGACACTCAGAGAGGGGTCTGGCATTTCCACACACTGAAATTAATCTTGTACAGATTGCTCAGAACTGATCTGCATAGGCTCTTCAGTGCCCAGAGTCCTTTCCAGCGCTGGAATGACCATTAAGACAAATTAGAAATCAAATGAGCAGGCATGTTGTGTTTCAGTGATTATGCCAGCATTTGAAAGCCGTGGTTACAGCACAGAACAAGGCAGAGCACACTCCTTTAAGGGGAACTATGTGCAAAGGCATGAAGCCTTTTCTGCAGCTATTCCAACAACTGAGTGCGAAGACTGTCTGTGAAAATGGGACAAACAGCCCTAAGAGGATGTTCTACCTGAGAGAAGTTTGTGTTTGTGCTCCCCTCATCCTCCACTGCTGTGTCAGTGGGTGGCTTCCAGCACCATGGGGACTGGTGAAGAAGCTGCGGCAGTCACAGCAGCTGGAACCAGCATCAGTGTGACCTGAGAAGCCAGGACTTGGTGCTAAACAGCAATTTGATCACCTGCTGGTCTGTGTCTCTAGGAATGAGATTAAACCTTGATGTTCAACACAACCTTCTGCCTTCTCCCCCCCTTTTTTTTTTTTTTTTAATGAGTTTCCTCCTTCTTTTCCCCTGCCACGATGCTGTGGTGTGAGGTGTCACCCCTGCACATCCCCAGGTGATCCCTGCAGGATCAACTGCCTGGTGTCGAGGGCAGGCCCCAGGGAGAGGCAGGCACAGCAGGGGGAATGAGGGAACGCTGACCACCCACCCT
>VXAC01002033.1:156259-166633 GCA_013399225.1 Rhipidura dahli
GCTGACCACCCACCCTGCCAGAACACTGACCTCCCACCCTGCCAGAACGCTGACCACCCACCCTGCCAGAACGCTGACCTCCCACCCTGCCAGAACACTGACCTCCCACCCTGCCAGAACGCTGACCACCCACCCTGCCAGAACACTGACCTCCCACCCTGCCAGAACGCTGACCACCCACCCTGCCAGAACGCTGACCTCCCACCCTGCCAGAACACTGACCTCCCACCCTGCCAGAACGCTGACCACCCACCCTGCCAGAACACTGACCTCCCACCCTGCCAGAACGCTGACCACCCACCCTGCCAGAACGCTGACCTCCCACCCTGCCAGAACACTGACCTCCCACCCTGCCAGAACGCTGACCACCCACCCTGCCAGAACACTGACCTCCCACCCTGCCAGAACGCTGACCACCCACCCTGCCAGAACGCTGACCTCCCACCCTGCCAGAACACTGACCTCCCACCCTGCCAGAACGCTGACCACCCACCCTGCCAGAACACTGACCTCCCACCCTGCCAGAACGCTGACCACCCACCCTGCCAGAACGCTGACCTCCCACCCTGCCAGAACACTGACCTCCCACCCTGCCAGAACGCTGACCACCCACCCTGCCAGAACACTGACCTCCCACCCTGCCCAAAGGGCACGGCCACAGCTGCGTCCTGGCTGGCCCACGGAGGGCACAGCAGTTCCCTGGGCACACACAGGGCTCCAGCAGGGGCAGTGGGGGGCAGGAGGGGACACACAACACCTGTGTACTAAAATTAGCATGGCCTCAAGCACAGGGTCGCTGTCAGACGAGGCTGTGGCTGGACCAGTGGTTTCCCTCTTGAAGGGGAATGCATTGAGGTGCTGATGGAATACAGCCTCGGGGCTGTGCAGTGATAGGAAAACACTGCTGAATTTATCCTGGATGGTTCTGATTTATCCTGAATGGTTCTGATACCCCGAGAATCCTGGACTCACTGGCTGCCTTTGATTTACTTTTCTCTCCCATCCATGGTGCTGCATCCCTCCCAGGTAACTCCAGTGTCTCATCTGCTGGTTCTTTGTTTTCCTCTTTGTTTCCTCCCTGCTAGACACTGAAACAGAGAGGTTCCTCCATCAGCTCTCTTGGCAAGGCTCCTTGCCTGTTCTCAGAACACCCACACCCGAGCAGCTTGTCTGTGGGTTTACAGTGAACTGCTGGGGAAGCTGCTTTGTGACAAAAGCATGATTAATGATTGCTTTTGCATGTTTCTTATAAATGAGATGCTCTGTCACTAAATAAATACACAAATAAATGGGCTGGGTGTAACAGAACATGTTTTTCACCAAAAATGACATCCTAAGTTGTAAATTTTAACAGATGTCATGAAACCAAAGATATTATAATCTATTACAAAAAAACCTTTGAAGTTCTATTTTAATTAACTGGCAAAGCCACCAGAACTCTTGGAGAGAAAATGATATGTGAGTGTATCTCAGGAATCTCTTGAATGTGATCAGGAGGATGTGATTGGCATGGCTGGAGGATGAAGTGCCAAGGAAGAGAAGTCAAGAGCTGTCGCAAAGCATAGCTGATATTTAGCAAAGGAGCTCTGGCATGGAAAGCAACTGAATAAAAATTGATGCCTAAAAACCCATTTGTGCTCCAGCAGCAGCAACAGGGGAAGGTGCTGCAGCTGAGCCAGCACTTGGAGCCCCTCTGGAGCCAGGCTGGGAGAGCTGGGGTTGTCCAGCCTGGAGAAGGAAGAGCTCCGAGCCCCTTCCAGTGCCTGGAGAGGCTCCAGGAGAGCTGGAGAGGGACTGGGGACAGGGAATGGAGGGACAGGACCCAGGGAATGGCTTCCCAGTGGCAGAGGGCAGGGCTGGATGGGATCCTGGGCAGGAATTGTTCCCTGGGAGGGTGGGCAGGCCCTGGCACAGGGTGCCCAGAGCAGCTGTGGCTGCCCCTGGATCCCTGGCAGTGCCCAAGGCCAGGCTGGACATTGGAGCTGGGAGCAGCCTGGGACAGTGGGAGGTGTCCCTGCCATGGCAGGGGTGGCACTGGGTGGGCTTTGGGGTCCCTCCCAACCCCAACCCGTGTGTGATTCTCTGATTCTGTGATAAGGTGAGCCTTACCAAGGGCAGAGAACATACCCAGGCTAGGGGTGTATTCTCACACATAGAGTGAATGTCTCTGGCATGGCTCTCCCCGGCTGCTTTTGCTTTTGGTCGCTGTCAGCAGATTGCAGCCCAGCCGTGGGTGCCTCTGCCCAGCCCCTGCTGCAGAGGGGGTGCTGGGGGTGGTGCAGTGTCCCCCCCAGCCAGCTGCTCCTGCCCTGCACTGGGGACTGTGCATGGAACTCCTCAGCACTGCTGCAGGAATAAATTGTGTGGAGCTGCTCCAGAAACAGCATCTTCCCAGGCCAGAGCCCAGCTGGCTGCCAGAGCCAGGAGAAAGGGCCTGACGTGCTTTGGAAACTGTGACCCTCACACGTTCAGACCTGGACTGGGGGGAAACCCACACCATTCCAGCCACTGGGAAACTCCAGCAGAGCCCTGGACTCTGGACAATGACAGCAGAAACCCTGTCCTGCTGCCAGCCCCTGCTGCAGGGCAGACCCAGCACCGAGCGCTGCCTGGGCGTGCTCAGCCTCTGTGCTTCCAAGTGCATTTTCCATTTACTGTCCCCATCTCACTTGGGTTTTCTGAATGATGTTTTCAATGCATTTTACTTCTAACGGTTCCCCCTTGAGTCAGAAATTACACTTTTTAGAGATGATCACATCCTCTGAATGAGTGTGTCAGCTGCTCAGCCAGGAAGTGAAGTGCCTGGAAAAATGAGATTCCTTTCCAGGGAAATGGTGGAAAGTCCCTTCCTCCTGGACTGAGGCCACCCTCAAAAGGATGCCCAGGTTTTAGCCCTGGATTCCTCTCAACAGCAGTCATTCCAAAGCTTCCCAAGCTTTTGGTGCTTACAATAAATATTTCTAATGCAACTCCAGAGCACCCAAAGTAAACACCTAGAGCTTGCCAGGCAGCTTGGAGAAACCTGCTCTGTTCAATCATTAGGTCAATCTGAATTAATTTCCACCTTCCTCAAAGAAAATTGTGAGTGACTATTGAGGCTGAAGTGATTTTGACTTCCTTGACAGGGAAGCTTCAGTCACATCTAGCAACAATGAGCAGCTGAAGGATGCAATTTGGTTATGAAAGGACTACAGCAAGTACATGTTCAAAGATAAAATAGTCCTTACCATTCACCACACCATAATATTTAAATACTTATGGCATTTATATAGTAAGACTTATTTCTGGAGTCAGCTGATGGCTCTGAAACTTGGTCCCCAGTCAGCCTGTCAGATCCTTGAGTTTCCCAGGAAGAGCAGTGCAGGGAGCTGTCACTCTGCTCTGGAGCCGTAAATGGCAGTAAAAGGAGCTCTGGTGATGGGGAGGTCGCTGCAGGGTGTTTGGAAAGGAAAGGACTATTTTGTGTCTGTTTAGAGACTTTTCTCTATTTATTGGTGTGTGTTTCCCAGCAGCCAGGTAATGGGCCTCAGGAAAAAGTATTGTTAAGGGAAAACAGCAGCGGTTTGGGGGGGAATAACTGAATCAAAAGTTCTGGGAAGCCAGGGCTGTTTCTTAGGCATTGAAATGTATCTGCTGCTAAGAGCAAAGCAATTTTTTCTAATTCCAAAATCCTGGTTTGCGAGATGCTAAATCATCCTCCGGCTTAACACAACAGTCTCTTGGCAACTGCAGATGCTTATCTTGAAAGATTCGCTTTAACAACAGATTGGATTCTCAGAAAAGAGGCCAAACATAAAGATGTTAGAAATCAAAGCGAAAATCCAAAAGGATTTTGAGGCTTGATTTGGTTAAGCGTCCAAATGTTTGGATATTTATTTGAAACTTATTCAAGCTGCTTAAATCTAAAACTGGGTAATAGGCTCTATCCCCTCTCGCTGACGGGAGTCTTGGCACACAGAGTTCCAAATTGCATTGACCTTTTGGGCTGCCAAATTCTATTGCATTTTCATGTCTAATTTACTGTCCAACCCAGCCCCAAGGTCTCCAGCTTTACTGCTTTTCTAAGTTTCCATTTTCTGTCCAATATGTGCTTTTCCCCCCTTGCTTAATAGGTTTCATTTTTCCCCCGTTAAGTTTCATCCTATTACTCAGAAGTTTAGGGAGTGATACAGGAGATCAGACTGACAATCCATCCTTTTGGTTATTCTTTCTTCTGTAATTTGCCAGGCTCAGATGCTTCAGAAGACACAGAAATACACAGGAATGGATCATCGTGGAGACCTTTATCCACAGGAAAAGCTCTCAGTGTGTTCCTGTGCTACTGCAGAGGGTTTATATCATTTTCCATAAAACCCAGCTGCAATAAGTGTTTCACTTCAGTGCCAATCTGCATATCCACGTTTGTCTGAATCCTGTTAAATATTTGCTCTCAGCAATACCCATTAGCAGTGAGTTCTACAGGTTCATTCTGGAGGTTTTTTAGGTGTCTGTGACCACAGTGGTATTTTCTCTGATGATGCTGGTATGACTTATCATCTTTGCTGGTTTGCTAATTTCCCAAAGGGGTGTCACTTGTGATTGCCCTTCACGTGGTGTCACTTCCTTCTGAGTGCAATGTGAGTCACACTGCACATCCCCGCTTGCATTTTAAAGTGCATCTGTACAAATATATTTAAAAATGCATTTTAAAGTGTATTGTAAAGGACGGGGAGCTTGGGCAGCTCCTTCCCAGGGGTGGAAGGTCTGGGATGGGGCCCCCTGTGCCCTTCTCCCCGCTCCAGGCTGGGGCTTTGGGGCCACAGTCAGACCCCGGGGCTGCCTCTGCCTCTGCTCGTGTCCTCTCGTCAGCCTTTGAGCCTTGCCAGCCTCGCTGGGCTGCTGGGACCTTTGCAAATGTTCCCAGGGGCACCTCCTGGCTCCCACTCTCTTTCTTTCTCTGTCTTGGGTGCTTTTGATCTGTGCATGGGATTTGCTGGTTTAATTAATCTAATCTCTGCAGTATCATCCTGCTGACTGAAATAATTCCTGACGATGGTTTGTTGATCCCTGTGACTGCTGAATGCCAGCGAAGTGATGTGGCAGCACAAGGCAGAATTCCTTATCTGTGATGGCTCAGTTTAGCATTTTAGAGGTTTTTTTCAAGTACTTTTTCTTTTAATCAGAGTTGTCTACTTGCTAAGAGATTAGGCTGGTTTTGTGTGTTTCCTCTTTGATAAAACTATGGGATTTAATGTTCTGTGGAATCCTGTTGTGTTCCCACAGACTTTTTCAGGAGCAAACATCACACACAGAATCACTGGGGCTTGCTGCAGTGAAAGGCAGTGCTGGGGTGCACAGGCTTGTTTTGAAGTATTGAGTTGTTGTTTATTTTTAAATGCTTGCAGAAAGGACAAAGCTCTTAAAGTCAGTAGCTGTGTGGATCAATCCAGGACTGCTGCCAGCAGTGGCAATGCCACGATTCCAGCCCCTCAGTGGTTACCCCAGCAGTGACATTGCATCAGTGGTGTCCCCTCCCCAGCCAGGTGGGAGCTGTGGTGATGATCCTGCCGGCCATGGATGTACTGAAGCTTTTGGGTCCCAGGGCCTGGCACTTACAGGAGGTTTTTGTGGTGCAGACTCAGCAGTTTGCACAGTTTGGTGAGTTCAGAGCAGTAAGTGTAACCCCAGGTTAGATCCACGAGTGTTTCGGGTGTTCTGCTTCAGGTCTGTCAAGCTTCAGAGCAATACAAACATTGCTCTTGTTTGGGTTGTTCCACTTGTTCTTCCTGCTGGTGGCATCACCCCAGTCCTGTTTGTCCCCAAGGGCCTGGCCCCATCCCCTGTGGAGTCTGAGCTGGAGCCCTTGGCCCTGAGCTGATGATTTTCCTGGCCCTGCTGATGGTGATTTTCCCCCAGCCCAGGAGCACAGCAGCCCCGGTGTGAAGCACGGTGCTCCCCAGGCTGTACAGAGACCTGTGCTGTGGGGAGATGCTGTGCTGTGCTGCACACCTGGGGCTTTGCTTGGCTTGGTTGTTGGTGCTGGTGACAGAAGAGCCAGTCACAAATTAATTAATGCTTTGGACCATTAACCTGGGGCCACTTCTTCCCTGGGTGCCACGAACTTGCACTGGTGCCTTTGTCTTCATTCCAGTGAGCAGTTTAGAATCAAATGGGAGTTGAGCTTGATGATCCTCGTGGGCCCCTTCGACTCAGGATGTTCTGTGATTTGTGGTTCCAGTTTTGAATCACACGAATTCAGAGTTCTTCTAAAATTACCATCTTGTTTTCTTCTCAGCAGTAGAGCTGGCCAGGAAATGGTGGGGCAGGGCTGTGTGAGGCTGCAGCTGCGTCCAAGCCTGGCTGCGCAGGAGGGGAGGAAGGGGGCTCGTGCTGGAGGAGGGATCAGCACCATGTGGGCACATCCAGCGCTGGGAGCACAGCCCTGAGCCCGGGCACACCAACAGGAGAGCCAATACGAGACTGGATTAACGAACAGTCAATTAGAATGCATTCTAATTAGTGTCAATCAACTTGCAGTATGGAGAATAGGACCAGTGCATGAGACTGATGTTTTTTCTTAATGAGAGGACAAATGTGGCAGATGAGGATGTGTCTGAGGCACTGGCTGTGTGCTGGTGTTTGCCAGGCACCGAAGAGCTCTGAGGGGTCAGTGTTGGGATGGCCAGGAGGGGTTTGTTCTGTGGGTTTGAGCACAGGGAGCAGAACTTGGGCAGCTGAGAGATGTTCCACTGAGTGGACAAGGACATAAGGAGATCCTAAGCTTGAAGCTGTGATAAATGCACATTTTGAGTATGGTGAGAGCCACCTGGGAGCTGGAGATCCCCCTGGAGTGGCTGCTTGGCTCCCCTTCCAAAGTGTCCCACTGGAGCTTGGTCTGTGGTTGCTGAAATGGTGCTCTGCTTGGGAAGGAACTAATCCTGAAAATTTTTATGTGCAAGCCACAAAGGATGCTCATCCTGGCTGTGCACCCACGACTGCGTGCTCCAGCTGGTTTTGCTGGAAGCGGGATCAGGCCCTGCCCCACAGAGGGGTGCAGGGTCAGTGTCCCACAGAGGGGTGCAGGGTCACAGCCCCACAGAGGGGTGCAGGGTCAGTGTCCCACAGAGGGGTGCAGGGTCAGTGTCCCACAGAGGGGTGCAGGGTCACTGCCCCACAGAGGGGTGCAGGGTCACAGCCATCGAGGCTGCCCCATGGCTGATCAACACATCAGCTGAAGTGGATTTGAGTTTGAGAAGTCTTATGGACCCCAATAAAGATCAGTAATCATTAAAATTAACCACATGCTGATTTAATCAACATATAGCTTTGTTAATTACTATCTCTTTCTTCATGTCCATCTGTTTTAAAGATTTCAGTGAACCTGCAGCAGATGTTCATGTAAATATAATAAGCTGGTTGCCATGTAAATATAAAATTTTCAGGAGTGTTTGTGTATCAGACACCCAATTTATTTGTGCTGTTGTCAGGATCACGTCTTCAGGGGCTTAAACACAGAGCTGATGACTTTGTTATGATCCATGCTGGATCCAGTGTGTGCTGCTGGGCCATCCCCCTCCCTGGCCTTGCTCCACGCCCCACTCCTGGCTGGGCCCTGCATTTCAGCGTCCCAGCTCTGCCCTGGGAGCTGCCACCCAAGGATGGAATCAGACCCGTCTGTCCAGGCTCCCTTCAGGAGCAGGAGCAACAATTCCTGCTCTCGAGGTGAACAGGCTCGGTGGGGCTGCGGGGAGCAGATCCTGCTGCTGCACATCACAGGTGCCCAAGCATTCCAGAGTGGATATCTCCATCCCCTGAGCACAGCATTCCAGAGTGGATATCTCCATCCCTGAGCACAGCATTCCAGAGTGGATATCTCCATCCCCTGAGCACAGCATTCCAGAGTGGATCTCTCCATCCCTGAGCACAGCATTCCAGAGTGGATATCTCCATCCCTGAGCACAGCATTCCAGAGTGGATCTCTGCATCCCTGAGCACAGCGTTCCAGAGTGGATCTGCATCCCTGAGCACAGCATTCCAGAGTGGATTTCTGCATTCCCTGAGCACAGCATTCCAGAGTGNGCACAGCGTTCCAGAGTGTATCTGCATCCCTGAGCACAGCATTCCAGAGTGGATATCTCCATCCCCTGAGCACAGCATTCCAGAGTGGATTTCTGCATTCCCTGAGCACAGACAGCCCAGCACGGCCCTGGTGGGGGCGAGGGGAGCCCCAGCCCGGCCTGAAGCTCGGGTGTGCCCCGGGTTTGGGGTTCCCATCCCCATGAAGCATCTCCGTTCTGGTGCTCACCTCTCTCTCTCTCTCTCAAGGGTTTACCCTGGCGAGGCAACGCCCGGAGGCTGCTCCCAGGTGCTGGCTGGAGGATGCAGGGTGTGTTTGGGTGCTGGGCAGGGGGCAGGGGAAAGGCTGCTCTCCATTCCCAGTGTCCTGCAGAAAGCTGAGTCTGGAGCTGCCCTTGGGAGCAGCCCTGCTCTCTGACTGCTGCTCTCAGTCCTTGTCCTCCAAGGAAGGAAGCACCAAATGCAGACCCCTGTGAGTGACTGGGATGTCCCCAGAGCAGAGGCTGCAGCCACAAACCAGGCATGAGGAGGAGAGAGGAGCAGCGTGGTGGGCACAAACCTGACATCTCAGCAGGGGTGCTTCCATTTCAGCAACAAAAAAGGGATTTCAAATTCAGAGAAAAGAGCCAGCAATGCAAATGGGATTTCATCTAACCCAAGATCATTAATTTTTTTATGCAAAGCCACATTTCTACATTTTGTGTAATATTTGCTAATATTTCCACTGTTTAATGCTAAAAACATGCCCTTTGCTGAACACAGAACATGCTAGAGAAGCTTTTATTTCCCACCATAATTGAGTCTTACTATGTCAAATCTTTAGATTTCAGATGACAGTGCAAATTAATAGCAAGAATAAAATCTTATAATTGAAACTGAAATGAAACTAAATCTTACAGCTGGAATAGTGGCTTGGACTTCAGGCTGAGAGCCTAAGGAATCACTGGGTGCTTTTTCATTCTTCAACTCCTTTCCTTAAATGTTTTGACTTGCTCAGAAATTTATCTTCATGATTAAGGCTGCTGATCATCACAGACTGATGAGTCCAAAGTCAAAATCTTTACTTACCATTTACTCAGGAATAAATTTCCAGATGAAAATCTACAGTAAGGACTTACTGCTCCTATAAGTCACTCACACAAGGCCATGCTTTGCTTCACACCATGGTGCAGCCCACGCATGGGTCTGGGGTGTTCTGGCTGGAAGCCTTTCATTTTTACTGTCAAGTGAGGTACCTGACACCTCCTATATTCCTAGAACATATATTCACTCCTGTAACATCCATTTTCCTGCCTCGAAGCCCTGGTATCAGTTCTTTTCCAAAGAGAATATGTGTATTTGAGACCATATTGATATTTAATTAATAGATTCAGGATCTTCCTTTCTGCCTCTGTTTCTCTTCAACCCTGTCCTTTTACATGTCACATTTCCCTTGTGTGCATAATTAGAGGATGGCCTTAAACACGCAGGAAATGAGGAGCCAGGAAATGGAGGAGGAGGAGCACCTTGGGCCTTTTCCCACAGCCGTTCTGTGGCTGAGAAAAGAGGCTGTCACTGGTTGGTGTGAGGATGTGTTTGTGGTGCTGGGGTTCCAGGTGGGCAGGTGCTGAGCCGGTGCCAGTGACCCATCCCTCCTCTGTCCCTCCCGTAGCTCCGAGGGCACAGGAGCCAGCGCCAGGCTGGGGGTTGTTGTCTGAGGGTTTGGCCCTGGCCCCGCTCTGTGCTCCTTGCAAACACTCCTTTGAGGTCACGCCAAGCCTCTGGCCTTTGGAGAGGAATTCAAGTCACCGTGGAACATAACAGAGGAAAGATCCATTAGTGTTTCCTTCTTCATAATTCATATATCTACAATATACTTTAATTTCCTCTAAGCTCCTTAAGTGCCTGCATAACAAAGGAGTTCAGCTCCTTCCCACGCTGTTTATTGCTGAGGTGGGAATAATTCCCAGGAATGGTCCGTGCAGGCCCTGGGGTCCCTCCCGGAGCAGCCGTGCCGGTGATGGGACCGGGCTGTTCTTGGATTGTTTCTGGGAGTAGGAGAAGACAGGGCATTTCTATTTATCTGTGCTGCAAATCAGCACTAATTTCCCGAAGAACCAAATTTATTGGCTTTGTTCCTTCATTTGAATAATTACCGCCAATAAATATCTCAACGAGCTGCCATTTACAAAGCCATTTTCATAAAAATTAACGTCCAGCTCCTCTGCAGCGATGAATTTCCGCGCAGAGCGTGTTGCGAGCGAGGCAGCTGCTCCAGCCCGGCCTCGGGCTCTGCGGGTTCCCCAGCCCCGCTCCGCATCCCCGCCGCTTCCCCAGCCC
>VXAC01002033.1:168919-209339 GCA_013399225.1 Rhipidura dahli
CCTCTCCTCTCCTCTCCTCTCCTCTCCTCCTTTATTACAACATTTCCTTCTCAGTGGTGCTGAAAGAGGAACTTCCTTACTTGAGTGTGTTTCAGCTCATTACAGAAATAAAGGACTGCATGAAAAAAGATTACATGCTATGGAATCCCAGCAGAATTCCTGACAAAGTCGGTGTTTGTATTAGATTTTCCTTTTTTTTTCTCACATCTTTAGATTGTGACAGATGCACATAACAAAGAAAACTGAGGATCATGTACTGCATCTCTCTCTGCTCGTATTTTAATAAGGTTTTGAATGTCATTAAGCCCAAACCTCTCAAATCTTGAGCTGCAGTAGAGGCTGCGATCAGCTGCTTTTGAAATCATAAATCTGCAGAGTACAGCTGGGGAAGCAGCATTTGAAATGGGAAAATATTGTGCCTGTAGGACTAATTATGCTTTTGCAAACTTTATCAAAGTGTTGCTGCTTATTCACAGTTAGCAGCACAAGGAGGGGGTAATGAATGGCTCTGACTGCTCACAAACACCCATTTTCTGGGGAGAGGGACAATTAAGGGCTTGCCATGAATTTTGGCTGTTCCAATCTCTCTGCCAGGTCAGTGGAGAATTAGAGGCACTGTAAGCATGAAGGATGCTGGAATCCTGTTCCCCAAATTCTCCAGACCCCTCTGTGATTCCTGTGGGGCAGGCTGGGGTTTGGCTCCCTGCACGGAGTTCACTGCTAACCCTGGAACCCTGATGCTGCAGCCACGAGGTTATCCAAGGAATGGGAATCCAAAGTGCACGTGTCAAAAGTTCCCTCTCCTTCAGCCTTTGTAGGGAAGAGCCCCTCCGACAGATTCCTTTGGCACAGGTGGGGTGTCTCTCAGGTGTGAGGAGGTGCCAGGCCTCTCTGAGCAGGTTCCTGCAGAGGGTGAAATACTGGAATTGTTCAAACTGCTGAGTCAAGGCAGAACAGCACGAGGAGAATGTCACCGATCAGCACGGCAGCCCCTTGGAAGAACACCTACATTTGGAGCTGTTTCTCTTGCCCAATAAAAGTGAAGATGTAAAAAAAGCCTTTTTCTGTTTCCTTGTCTCTGTCTCTGATCTCAGTCAGTGCAATCAGCCGGCAGTGGGGGTCCAGATCCTATTTGAATAGGAATAATCTGGGATTTATTGTCATTTACTTGGGCTTTTTTGTGGGTGAGATGTCTCCTCTTGCCTCCTCGATCCCACCTTTTCCTTTTCACATGGAGACAGCGTTTCCCTGTGTCCGTGGATAAACCACCCTGGGGTGTACCCTGCCTGGGCTGCTCCTGGACACCAGGATTGTTGCCAAATGCCGTGTGAAGCTCCCCTGCCCCAGCCCAACGTGTGGTGCAGCCATGGGGAGCCCTCAGGGGGCCTGGCACGGGGCTGTGGGCTCTTGGTGACCCCCTCAGGGTGTGGGGTCACCCCTTGGCCAGGACAGGCTCTTCCCTGTCACCATTGCACCCCAGAGGAGACGTGAGGTGCCAGGTCAGCTGCACTGCAGGGTCCCTCCCTGCCCTGCCCCTGCCGGCCCCTGGGCCAAGGCTGCTTCAGCAAGCAGGGTCCAGGAAGTGGAGACAAAAAAACCAGGTTTTTATTCACAGGCTCACGAGTGATTTGTGATTTGACACTACTCACATGGAGGTCACAAGCTGCGCCCAGCTAAAGTGAGAAAACTGTGCTGGCAAATGCTTTAAAAAGCTTGAAACTATTAAATTAGAGACAGAAGATCCTCGAGAGAGGACGGTAATATCTTTATTATTTCCTCACTTAACTGTTTTGTCACCTCTTGCACACCCATGGTTGCAAATTAACTCTCACACTTTTCAAGGCTGTGGAAGTTTTTTGACTCAGAAACATCTTTCATCAAGAGCATTTATCATACCAGATTACTTCAGCTGGTGTTATGTGCAAGTATGAAAAGAAACCCCTTGGCAAGAGGGAGGCAGGGATGCCTGGGGAGCAGCTTGGGCTCTGTGCTGCCACTCCTGCCTGTGCCCAGCCCAGAGCACAGACTGCTCTTGCAGGAGACCCAGGAGGGGTGTCAGGAGGCTGAGCTGATAGAGCCATGGTATTCCAGCCAATTTCCCACCTCGGCACTGCTCAGTGCCCAGCAGGACAGCCCAGAAGGCTGTGCCAGGGGAGGCGAGGCAGATCCTGTCAGGACAGGAGCCATTTACCTCTGAGCTGCAGTTCTGCGGGAGAGATGAACTGATGCACTTTCCTGGGAGCTTTCAAAGCACTGTAACACCAGGCAGGGCCCTGGGGCAGGGGCTGGTGGAGGGCTGGGGTGCTGGGAGGTGATCCCCTGCCATCCTGGGGACAGAGCACTGGCAGCACCAGTGGTTTCCACCTGAGGCTCCAGGGCCTGGAGCTGTCTTCTGAGGAGATGACAGGGAACAAGAGGATCCATGAGGAATAAACTGGAACAGTTATGGGCAGAACAAATACACCAGAACCATCCACTGTGCGTAGTGTGTTTGCCTCCTCCCTGCCCTCCCTGGGAGGGGAGCAGAAATGAGCTGGGGTCTGCAGCAGGGACAGTGTGAGCCAAAGGCAGCCACAGCCACTCTCCCACCAGGAAATGTCATGGTTGGACCTGATGATCCTGGAGGTCATTCCCAGCCTTAATGCCTCTGTGCTTCAAGGACTCTGGGATGTAGAAGGTGGGAGAGCATGTGGGGTGTTCTGCAGGAGGATGGCACAGAAGGGAAGAGCTGTTTGCTGTGGGCTGACAGTGCCAGGTTTGCAGAGGGGGCTGCAGGCAAGGATGTGACCCGGGGGTGCTGAGCAAGTGCCATGTTTGTCTGGAAGTCACACTGTGAAAAAGCCCCTGCTCTGAGCCCCAGAGCTAGGAGAGGATGCACAATGCAGTCTCTGTCATGTGGATGGGAGCAGCCACGGGAATGGAGAAGGCAGCAGACAAACACCCATGAATGGCCTTGGTGGGGAGAAGAGGGGACAAGTAAGAAAATGAAAGAGTTTGAAGAAGGGAAGGAATGGGACACAGCAATGTTCCTTCTGCTCCCTCCCCTGTCCCTGGTGTGGTCAGTGAGAGCACATCCCTGGGCTGCAGCGTTAGTTCTTCCTCCTTTGGAAGCAGCTGAAGTATCCCTTAGGCAGATGCAATCTTATTCTTGGTGATGTCAACAAAAGAGCATCATTAAAGGCAGCTCACCTGGGAGCAGTGGCTTTGATTTCACATGTGCATAACTTTGGGATTCAGACAGATTCTTGTTACAGCCAGCAAGTGCTGTGTGAGCTTGGCTTTGTAGGAAAGGATGGAGAGAAGGGAGAGGAGCTCAGATTGCAGTTTGTAACGCTGATTACACGACAGGAGTCTGCCAATCCATCCCAGGGACAGCGTCCTGGTGGCTTTTTATCTGCTCAACTAATTGCAACTCCCAGATGCTTGTGGCTCCCTCGGGGAGCAGAGGGGCTGTGTGTGAGCACTGATGCAGCTCCTGGAGCTGCCCCAGCCTGGCACTGCCGTTGCTGCTCCAACAGGCGCAGCTGCAGCGAGGACAGCTCCGGGTTTCAGAGCAGATCTCCCAAGAGAAGGCTGTGACAAAGTTAAAGCACAAAGCTGATCACCTCAGCAGGAGCTCGGAGATAGACCTCAATAGCTGCAAGGCCATGTAGGACACAGGATTTGGTCTTGTGCTTTAAATCGATGTCCTGATGCTGAATCCGGGCCAGCTCCACTTAAAGTCTTTCTTTTAAATGCCATCTCATGTTTAATTACTGAGCTCAACTCGCAGTGGTTCGACTCTTTGTGAAGTGCAGCAGCTGGCCATGGACTCTGCAGGCACGGCTGTGTTTGAGAATCAGGCTAAGGAGAACGCTGGTGCAAAGTGGATGAAACATCTGTTATTCCACAGACAGCAGGAGCAGTGCTGTGCCTGCAGCATCACCTGCGATCCGCACGCCGCAGACGCAGCTCAGAGGGATGGCAGCACCCCTCACCCCTGCAGAGGGCTGGAGGAGGAGCAGACCAAGGGGACCCTCAGCACTTATCCTCCCAGATCTCTGTCCCAGCCTGTGGACAGCCACTGGGAATGATCCTGAGCAGTGGAGGAGCAGTGGAAACAGCGGCCAGAATGAGCTTGTGCTGCAGGGAGGGGATGTGCTGGGTGCCTGACCTTCCCAGCGTGGGGCAAGGAGAATGCATTTCTCTGATTATAGACACAGGGCTTTATGATTAAGCTGTATAAAACCAATCTCTTCTGCTCTTTAGGGGCTCAGCCTGAGAACAGTATTCATAAAATATCCAGTTTATAAAATCATGACTCAATTCCTATGCACTGATGTCTTTCAGCAACTGGCCCTGCAAGAGGCCAGGCTCCATCCAAAGTCTGCTGCACATAATAGAAAAACTCCTGTTTATTTCCATAGGCTTTGGATTGGGTCCTTAGAAAGCAATTTGGGCAGTGAGGTGAGAAATTTGGGATGACCAGAGTATCAATAACACAAGCATCGAGCTCCACTCTTTTCACTTCAGTTCACAGACAGAATTCCAGTCCAAGTGAGAGCAGATGACCTCCTGTGCACTGCTGAGGCAGAGGCAGGTACCAAAAGGTGCATTTGGAAATGGATCTTTTCAATGCATTTCTCTAGTGTGTTATTTTTGCATATTGATTCTTTATTTCGTTGCGGATTCTGATTTTAGTTGCTGTTCTGAGATGATGCTCTGGCTGTACCAACACCTGCTGGACCCAGATTTTAATGTGATTCAGATGTGGGGGAGCGGGGCAGAAGGGCACTTTCTGCTCTACTGACCCAGCCTTGTGTTTGCTGGGAGGAGCCAGTGGAGCAGCGTGGATTTGTCCCACAGCTTTAGGGAAGGCCCTTGGGGCAGTGTGACAGCAGCATCCAAGTCAATTTTTTCCTCTCAATATTTATTTCTCCAGCTCAGCATTCATGGAGAAAACCCTGGCCCTGGGGACTCTGGAGAGCAGCTGTGACCCTTCTGAAGGACACGGGGGATGAGCCCCACGTTCCTGGCACGGCAGAGCCGCGCCTGCCTCCAGCCCATCCCCGCCAGCACCAGCATCTCCTGGGCAGCAGAACCTACCTGGCCAGGAGACACACACCTTCCTGAGGACATCAACAGCTCCATGCTTCACCTCTGGTTGGCACGGCTTTCTTATGAAATGGTGGCTGCGTAAAGTGGCATTTCGCAAAGTGGCTCTTTCAGCATCAACTTGAAAGAGCAAAGACTCACTGAATCCCAGAGTCCTGCAATGGTTTGTGACCAAAGGGACCTTAAAGATTTTTTCTAATGCTTTTTACTGTTGGTCAGATATTCTGTCCTACAGAGAAGTCTTGCTGTTTTCATTGCCTTGGAGCTCAGTAAAACAGGACAGGGTGATTTTGCTGGCCACGTGTGATTGCTGCTCTGGGAGTTCTTGGTGAGGCCAGCAGAGAAATGAGAAGAATATGAATATCAGTTACAGCAAGGATGATGCTGGACTCCTGTGGCAATTTCCTAGGGTAATAAGCACCCAGGAGGATATTAAAAATGTCATTTGTGCTCTAAAAGTAATAATAATTGAAATAGATTCTGGCATCTTTTATTAAAAGAGAGCCAACAATTATTACTGGGGATTTTTTAAAAGAAAACAAACACATTCAATAATTAGTTAAGTGAATTGCCAATATGCTGATGCTGCTGAAATTAATCTGAAAAATATGAGGTTAGCAACGTGGTTTTGCACAGTTATGGCTGGAGATAACATGAAGAGGAGCACTGGGATGTGTTTTGGTGGAGAGCAGACCCACTCGTGGCTCTGGTCTGTGGCTCTGTGCCCTGCAGGACCCGGCTGGGCCATGGAGCCTCCTCTGCAAAGGGGGCTTGGGAAGGGGCCAGGGGGGTCTCCCCGGTGGCTGGGGGCTCTGAGGGCTCCTGCCACAGGGCTGGGCTGGGCTGGGCTGGACTGGGGGGGCTCAGAGAGCTGAGCTCCTGAGCTGGGCTCTGAGCTTACCCCACACCAGGCTCTGTGAGCAACACCCCTTCTGCTCACAGATGTAAAGTGAGCACTGCAGAAGCAGGCTGAGCTATGGATTTATTATAATTCCTGCTTTTACAGCTATGGAGGTACAAACTTAATGTATATCTTGAAAAATTTTCTCCTTGTATGGGAACAGGACAAATGTGAGTCAGAAGGCTGCACTTAGCCAGGAGCCTGAGCTCTGAGCCTGCAGAATCCTGTCTGGGGACAGGCTTTTAGTGGGACTGATGGAATGTCTGCTGGAAACATGTTCTGCCCCACTTGCCTGGCTCTGAACTTGTCCCTGAGAGCGCCAAACCCTGAGATCATGTCCATCACAAAGCACCAGCTGCGTGTGGTCCTGGTTTGAAAAAAAACACAAATATTTTGAAAGGGGTGTTTCTTGCTGCAGCCTTGATGGCTGCTGTGTCAGCACTGCTTCCTCAGCTCTCTGCTTCCACCAAACAACCATTTCCTGAGGGTTACCAGTGAGTCTGAACCTGGAGATGTCTGAAATCCTGCCCACGTGTTTGATGATGAAGAATTAGAGGTTCTGAGCTATCCCTGGGGAAGCACAGGGACCTGGGAAGCAGCAGTGTCTGCAGGAGCAGCCTCTCCGTGAGGAGCCAGTGGCAGGAAGGTCCCCACACTCTGCACAGAGCAGTCGTGGCTTGGCTGGAGCCGGGCTGGGACCCACGGGGCTCTGGCAGATGAAGCTCTGGGAAGGGCAGCAGGTCCGGGGGTGCTCCGGCCTCGAGGGTTCTTCCCTCCCCATGGGTCACAAACTGCAAATCCCTTGGTCTTGAGAGGCAGCTGGAGGAAAAAAATCCATTTCCTGGAAATGGTGACATTTCACCAGGACAGCCCAGGTGAATGCAGTCACAGGGAACGTGACTTTTTAATGCTGCCACTGCCTGCTTTTTTCAGCCTGGGTTACATAAAGCACTGCCGTGCCTGGAGCCTGGCAGCAGAGAGCTTTCCCAGGTACCACTGTGCTCCCAACTGTGTTTTTTGTTTTTATTCATCAGCAGAAAGTTGTCTCAAGAGAGTTTTATCGTTTGCTGTTTTCCCCACACACCCATTCCCAAGAATCCCTCTCTGACATGCCCAGAGCCCAGGCTCATTCCTGCTGCCATCTCCAGCCACGGGGCCCCAGCACACGCTGCTGCTCCCTGTCTCTGTACACAAGTGATGAGGCACATAAACCCATTTGCTGTTGTGAGTCTGGAAACATAACCATCACTTCTGCCTGGCATTCAGAGCAAACAAAATGTCTTTATTGCGATTTATCCAGCCACACCACTTGTCAGTTTTATGAGCTTTTAAAATAACATCTAATGTTAACTTGGCAATGGATCTGTCTTAAGACACACAATCCACTCACGTTTTAGTTCTTCTATTAAAGAAAAATATGTATGAACACTACTGGAAAGCATGGATCAAACTTTTTAGCATCCCACAGAACACAAAGAAATGGGAGCAGGAGGAGCTGAAGGGTGGTGGAATGCTGGGCAGTTGTTCCTCTGGGCTGCAGCATCCAACAAGTGTTTTATCTTGATCCAGCTGCACAGTAAATGGGAACAAACACCCCATCCTGGAGAGCCTTTCTGTTTAATTTCACCCTGTTTATTATAGAGAATGGGGAATGTTTACCTCGAAAAGCAGGTTTAGGCCAGGTGGTAATGGTTTAACATTTATGTGATTTTTGGACTTTTATTGCACGTTAGAACCTGGTTCATGGATGACCTTCATGCATGACCCCAACTTAAGGCATATAAATGGTCCTATTGATCTGAATTTTAACATTGATTACAGTGGGGTGAGGTGCTCGTCAGCATGACTAAAAGTAATATGCAGCGTGCCCCCATTGCTCTTGAGCACAAGAACAGGATTCCAATTGCCTCTTGCTGGAAAAATCGTGACGTGATAAGGATTTTAACCACTTGTGAATAAACTGAAGTTCAGTGGATTTATTTTGTTCTTACTTACACATCCACAAAAAATATATATGTATTTTTGGGCTTCTACAGCTGAGAATGTCACTGGTTCAGCTTAATTCTCTCCTTGAAAACCAGATTTCTGGAGTGGGTCCAACACCCACTCCTGATGATTTTTCTCTCCATGGCTGCACACATTGTCATTCGTTACCCTCTCACTTCAGAAGAGATTCTTCTGCAGCACCGAGGCTGATTACTTGTGACACAAACTGTGTTATCTGTATAATTAAGTGCCCTTGTGGGTGAGCCTGTGTTGGGAAGATGCTGTGACCCTTAATGAGGAGAGCAGACAAGCAGAGGAGCCCGGCCCAGGGGGAGGTGAAGGCTGCTCCCATCTAGCTGAAGATGCCAACAGTGCAGAGGAATTTACCTTTTCCCAAGTGCTCTGCAAACATCAATTATTCCTGCAGCCCCTCAGGAAGACTGAACTGGGAGATGTCAGGGTGCTCCTGCCCAAGTTCACTGCGGTGTGCTGGGCTAATCCTAATCCTGAACCTTACAGCTCATCTCATTCCACCCCTTGCTATGGGCAGGGACGTCTTTTACTGGACCAGGTTGCTCCATCCAGCCTGGCCTTGACCTTGGTCACCCTCCTGAAGTCTGAACAGGGCATCTTTTCTTTGACCAGAGGGGTCAGCAGTACCAGGACCGTGCTGGGACACTGCTGTGCGTGACACTGGGGAGGAAATCCTTGTTTTGAGCACTGCTTCAGCCCTGAGTCACATTTGTGAGGCTTCCATGCCTGAGTGTTTGGAGGATGGGAATACAAAGCAGGGTAAACACAGCTGAAGCAAATTCATTAAACATTAACGCAAATATTTGCAGAGATTTTGGTTCACAGCCTTTACAGATTTCCAGAATTACAGTAATGGAACAGGGGCACGTGTTCAGCCAGCAGTGGTGGCACAAAGGAAATCAGTCACTGGCGGGACAGACGAGGGTGGCAGGAGGGGACTTCTGGAGCCACCACGGACAGCTTGTCCTGCTCCTCCCTGGGGAACAGCCCCCCAGCAACCTGTCACCCCCTCCTCAACCCTCAGCTTCTTGTTCACTGCAGACAGGAGACCCTTGGAGCAGCCCAGGAGCAATCTGCCACGTGGGGAGCTCATCTCTTGAAGCTTGGAAGAGAAGCTGGTCACAGGAGAACCTCAGCAGGGCTCTGATGGGATACAGAGGCTCCTGTGGGGCAGGAGCCCTGGCTTTCCTCCTCCCCAGGAAAGAGAGAGCTGGCAGAGAGGGACAGGCACAAGGGAGAGAGAGGGGAATGTTACAGGGAAAAGAGAAAATTTGTCAAAAAGATACAGGTAAGTATAAATTTATTTGCCGAATCTTTAGGAATGGGATCAGCTGGGAATCAGGGGTGGCACTGGGTGGGTTTTGAGATGCATTTTGGTCCCTTCAGCTGCAGCCTGGATCTGTGTCTGTTTGCCCAGTGAGTGGCTTTTGCCAGGCTGTGTGTGAATAAAGCCATTTCTGAGGCATTGCTCCTGCCTGGGGCTCTGCTGGCCTGCACAGCCAGGCAGTGGGACAGGAGCTAACAGAAGTCACCTGGGTGTGTTAGGGAAGGGTGTTCTCAGAGCCTGGGATCGGATATTTCCCAAGTAAATCACACCAGAACAGAATTATGTATTCTATGATTCCATGTTTCTAAGAGAGATGCAAATTGAGACATAAGACTTCTCTCTGTAATATACAATAAAAATTCAATGGCTGGCAGTTGACATAAAGCTTATAAATATGTTTTCAAATAAGTACAACAGCCATGAGATGAGGAATCAGTAAGTCATAATGCATTTCAGCACAATACTGATGAACCCATTTTTCTGGCACATATGAAATAACGAGCTCATTTTAATTCTTTATAGATAACAGATAACAGCTTGAGAGGCATGTGCCGTGCCATTCACTTTTATGGCTCCATCTCCTCCACACTTGATTCTCCCATGACATTGGGGTCGGGAGGAAAGGGTGGGTTGTGCATTCTTGTTTGCTTTCCTCCTCCTCGCCTCTGTATAATGTGGCTATCATTAAAAACCCAACAAAATGAAGCAGCCATTTAGTGCACCAGAGTAGCAGCTGACTGATGTGGCCACACATTAAGTTGTTAGTAACTTTTCTGGAATTTATTTCATTTATCTCAGCTTTATATCTCTGCTGTTGCTCTCTAATCATCACTCCCACAAGGCATTGTGTTCCTATTGAGGCAGCAGCTAAATGAGCTGAGAATTAGGTCTATATTACATCAGCAGTGGGCATTGCAGATATTACCAACACATTAAAAGGGAAATTCAAATGAAACAAACAGGAACATGTTCTTTCCTATTCCAGAAATTGATCCTGATTCCACAGCTGAGCAGTGTTCAGGAGGAAGAGATGAGCTTTGTCACAAACAAGCCGTTATATGAGATCATTAACTGAAATAGGATTACTGCCACTCTGTAATTTCATTTTTCTTTGTCCTTAGAAGTTTGACTAGGCTGGGAAAGGCTGGGTGCCGTGTTGTGGCAGCACTTTAAGGCTCTAAACTGTGGAAGTCCTGGTTGTGCCAGGCAGACCCTGGCTCTGTGTGCCCCTCCCTGAGCAGGCAAAGTGGGAGCAGGGCTTGGGCTGCCCCCTCCCCAAGGCACCCGTCAGGGGAGTGCCCAGGGCAGCCACAGCCCCTGCTGAGCCCTGCTGCTCCCTGGCAATTCTGCGAGACAAGTCTGGATTGTGGGAAATGCAATTTATTCTGAAGGGTGACATCAAAACTGCCCTGTGTTAAATGTGCTGTAATTGGATTCAGTGGTTAATTCTGCTCATTGCTTGAAATCCAAACAAACCCTGGAGGAGGCATCAATTGGAGAACCAGTTAAAATTTGCTTATTGTAGCCGTGAGGTGTGCAAGGGGTTGGACAGGATTCCTGCAGCTCTGATGGTGAAACTCCTGGGGTTTGGAATTTCCCATCACTGAACCCTTTCAGAAGGACTTGGTGATCCACTGAACTCAGCTGGGAATGACCAAATTAGAGTTAACATGAAGGGCCAAATCCTATTTCTAGTAGGACAAATACATGATGTTCTATCTCAACCCTGAATCTCCACTTCTGAACTTCAACAAAACTGTAATTTTGTTTATATTTACTGACTTTGGCAGTCAGGAAATCCTGAGAGCAGGAGCATATCTTGATAAACTTAAATAGGAACCTCTGAGACTGCACGATTAATTCAGTTTTGGTGTGAATTCAGTAATGGTGTACAATAAATCTGACCCGAATACAGCAGAAAGTAAGAGAATTCTATATTAATGTTTTATAATAGGTTTATAGTTAAATAAATTTTGTGAAAGCATAGGGGTCTCATTGTTACTCAGTCAGCTTTCCCCATAGCAATATTTTCCCATGATTAAGTTGGAGATCAGATAACCACCTTATGCAGTATATACCCAATAGCAATTTAAAAAATTCAATATCAGCTGTATTATTCTAAAGACTCATTCCATTTTCAATGCAATATAAGTACAAAATAAAGAGATAAACTACATATAAAATGTAAAACATGGGAGAATTTATCACTTGCAAACATAAAAGCCAAAAGGATAAAAAAAGAGAACAAAAGCAAATGGAGGCCATAAAAGAATACAGAAAAAAAAAAAAAATAAAAAAAGATAAATCCGCAGCGTTACCTTTTCTGTATGCATTTGGCTGGGGTTTATTAAGGTGCATTCACTCTAGTACGGAATATAATCACCTCTGTAATGCACTTTACTGCCGCAAGCTAAATTAATTTATGCCGTGCCGAAAATGTTCAGCGCCGCTGGATGCGGGAGGACGGCAGCGGAGCCGCAGGGTCCCCGGGCGAGCTGCGGGCCAGGGGGCCGGAGATGCCCGGAGGGAGCGGGGTCAGGGCTGGGGGTCACTCTGAGGCTCCGGGAGTGACCCGAAGTGACCCAGAGCCGCCCCAGCCCGGAGCGCGGCACCGAACCCGTCCCGTCCCCATCCCGGGCACAGCGGGGACTGCGCCGGCACCTCCTCCAGCCCCAGGGCCCCGAATCCATCCTGCGCCGTGAACACCCCGGCACCCCGGCGAGGAGGAGGAGGAGGAGGAGGAGAGCGGGGCTGCCGGCTCCCTGCCCACGGCCCAAGCCGTGTCTCTGCCTCCCCTTCCCCGCGCTGCGGGGCACAGAGCGGAGCCGCTCCCCGCCCCGGGATGGGGCTCCGGGGGTCCCAGCCCAGCCTGCCCGCCCAGGGGGGGTCCCCGCCGGCTCTGCCACCCCCCGGGTGCGGGCAGCAATGTCCTCGTCTCTCCGGCTCTGGAGAGCCAGCACAGAGACTTCTGCTCCTTAACCCATCCCAGCGAGCACCTAATGGCTCCTTCCCATCGCTGTAGTGAAGGTCGTGCCAACGACTCCATTATGAGCGTGTTCCCGGTTATAATTACTGTATTTTCTCTGTAAAAAGTTGCCCTGAGCTGACATCGTGCAGACGTGGTTCCACCCAGGCACAGATGGTTTGTTTCTGTCCCTTTGCTAAATTGCTATTCATGTCACAGTCTCCAGCCAATTGTATAGTTCATAAACACAACAACAGATTTTCCAACGGGCACTCTGGGTTCACACATCCCTTTTCTCGGGAAATAAAAAAGCCATTTGCGGGAAAATAACCCCACCAAAACCCAGAAAACATTTGAGAGAGAAACGGGACTCCTGCATTATCCAGTGACCCTTGTTGCAAAGAGCATCATAATTTCTGTTCCAAAGTCGCACATTTACTCACTTTTGCTCTTCAGAACCTCCTATGTCAGAAATAGTCATGAAACTGACTCAGTGGAATGAAGTATTTACCCCAAAATTAAATGACAGGATGTAAAGTTTCTCATGTGAATAACAGTCTGGAAGGGGGACTTCCCTGGAGGAATGGTAACTTCGGTGTCATGCAAAGGTTTGTGTCATCGTGGTCACTGCTGAAGAGGTCCCTGAGCTCTTGTGAGTGTGAGCACACTGGGAGTGGGCAAGGTCGGTGGAGCCACAGTGCAAAGCCCAGGGTTTCAGGGGTCTCTGTTTCTTCCTCTATTCCTGCAGTGCAGTTCTATGTGAGATTTTGGTCTCACAGGATCTGGATTGGAAGGCTTGCTGAGGGGCTGCTCTGGCTGCATTGATCCAGAGGTGACTCCTTTTGTTGTTGACAAGCACCGATGGGATGGGGAGGAGCTGATTTTGGTGAGAACCACAGAGGGCGAGCCAGCCCTTGCTCCTGGGACCAGCCAACACCAACTGCACAGGAACCTCCCTCCTTTCTGGGCTGCTTGCACAACAGTGGCTCCTGTGGGGGACTCCTCTGAATTTTCCAGTTTATTTTTCCTTTGACATCAATTTGGGGCGGTTCTGAGCTGGGGCGCATTGATGTGGCAGGTTTCCATGGATCAGAAAGATGACACTGGAAGCAAGACAGGAGAATGGGACTAAGAAGAATTTTGTTTTTCCTTGACACCGTTCCCTTCTTAGCACACCCCAGGGTTTATTTCCCTCCAGGAACATCACCTTGCCAGCCTAGATCTGCAGGGAGAAGCCCCCCTGTGCCCTGTCTGCCTGGGGTCTGCAGGCTGCCTGCACGGGGCTGGGCCAGGGAGAGGGGACAGACCCCGCGGGAGCTGCTGCTGGACCCCTGGGCAGGACACGGTGGGGACAGGGGCAGGGCAGGCAGGTCACCTGGGACTGCCCTGGGGTGCTGGTGGATCCATGGCAGGACACGGTGGGGACAGGGGCAGGGCAGGCAGGTCACCTGGGACTGCCCTGGGGTGCTGCTGGACCTCTGGCAGGACACGGTGGGGACACAGGCAGGGCAGGCAGGTCACCTGGGACTGCCTTTAGGTGCTGGTCAGCCCCGTGTGGTCAGCCCCCCACGGCCCCGGCTCACCGGACAGCCCAATGCCGGTGCTCACCACCTCTACTGGCCCCTCACCCTGCTGCCAGGGGTGCCAGGGGTGTGCAGAGCCAGTGGCACCCACAGCTGGGTGCTGGCTGCCAGCCACGCTCCTGGGCTGCCCCTCTGCACGGAACCAGGGGGCTCCTTGCTCCCGACAAATTCCGAACCTCACCAAACATCAAGACACCTAACTGGGAACAGGTAATAAACATAATATGCATGAAAATATGCATGAAAAGCTCTGCCCTCAACAGCAGCAGGCTTTTTGAGATTTCCATAATGCTAAGCAGCGTCGTGCTCACAGACCCACGGATCGCGGTGGCTTTGTTGTCATGGATACTGGTACATACCTTGTTTTCTTTCAGAGATCTATCAAATATGTGCATTTGGATGTTCTCCGGATTTGCCTGAATGTTCTAAGCTCATTTTTACACTAGTAAATAATATTAAACAGCTGTGTAATTTATGCTGGAAGACTGAACACACTCCAGCTCAGTATTTTAACACCCTTTTTTCACCCTTGAGATTTCCAACCCAAACACTCTGCCCGGTGATAATTCTCATTGAGACAGAGCATGACTTGCAAGAAACTGTTCTTCCTGTAGGGTTTTACTCTGAAGGACCCCTCCATGTATTAACCACTCCCCAGCCACCCACAGGCAGGGGAAAGAGTCACCAGCCTGGTTTTCAAACAGGAGCTGATTCCTTTCAAGATAATTTGAAAGATACTCTCAGCCTAAAATAAAAAAAAAAAAAAATCTACCAGATTTCTGTGTTTCATCTGCTTCACCTTTTTAGCAGAGACAACAAGAATATTGCAGGCTACAGGCAAGTCTGGGGAAGTCTTGAAGAAGGTTCCCCATCTTTCCTCTCTGGAAAATCTGGTATTCCACCTGAAGGTACTGTGAGCCTGAAATGGAAGTTTTAAGTCCCAGCAATGGAAGAAAATCCAAACTCGTGCCTTTTGCCTCATTACCTATTCCTTAGTCCACAGGAACCTTTGTGTAACCTTTGTGCTTGACAGCATGAAGCAGAAGATCTCGTTAGCTCTGAGTCCCAGGAGTGGAGAGTCCATGTTCTGTCGCAGGGACAGGGCTTCATTAATGCCATAAATAACACAACAGAGCTGGGTCTGCAGCTGGTAAAAAACCCAGGCGAGCTCAGTGCCTGTCTGCTGAGCCAGCAGCCAGGTGTAAACTCCTCTGTTGTTGCTGAGGAGTGCAGCTCAAGCAGCTCAGGCTGGGCAATGGGTTTGTGCCCATGGTTTACAGGGTTAAACTCAATTAAGCTTCATTTATCAGCAGCAGAGAAAGAAGGTGGTGAAATAATAAGCCAAACGAATGAAAGCATTCTCAGGAAAGACTAACATTTGCCATGATTAAAGAACAAAACTGCAGCAGAGTCGACTCCCTTCTCTGCAGTTTGTGAAGTTGAGAGTATATCAAAAAACATGGGATAAATATTTGAGATGTACACGCACAAAGCCCTGCTTCTGAGAGAAAACAACATTTACCTCTGTACAGTGACTCATTACACGCTCCAGACTTGCTTTGGAATCGCACCTGGGGCCGAGACACCGAGTGTGCTCCCTGTCCTGCGGAGAGCAGCTGGGTGGAGGCACAGCCCAGACCCAGGGCGGTGTGAGCCCAGGGCAGCTGTGAGCCCCAGGGCAGCTGCGAGCCCGGGGCATCTGCGAGCCCGGGGCATCTGCGAGCCCAGGGCAGGTGCGAGCCCGGGGCGGTGCGAGCCCGGGGCATCTGCGAGCCCAGGGCAGGTGCGAGCCCAGGGCACGGCTGCAGGTGGCCCTGGACCTGCAGCTGAACCTGGAGTCTGGGCTGCAGCTCTGTGAGGTGCCAGGCTCGGACTCTGCTGCCTTAATAGGGCCCTTGATGAGGAAATTTCAAAGAAGATCAAAACCTACGAAAGACCCTGATATTCAAAGGAGGCCGGTGTCTCCTCTTTCCTTTGTACCAAAAAAAAAAAAAAAAAAGAGAGAAAAGGGAAATGTAATTCTGTTTCATTTGTGTGTGTGAGTGAACAAATTAGTTTCAGAAGCAATTTTACAGTAATTATGACCATTTCCAATGGATTAGATGTTCAGAAATATTCACTCTAATGTCATGATGAAAACTTCCACGTCCTGATTTTTTTATTTGATGTTCTAACAATTTAAGGGTTCCAATAATTTGTGTGCATGGCTAGACAAGAACAAAAACACATTTACGACTTCTGAGTTTTGTGACACTGAAAATTTTATGGTGAAGTGGTTTTGACCTTTGGAGGATGTAAAAAATTCAGTGGTAACATGATCTTTATCTCTCAGCACAGCATGTTATGGTCTGTAACTTCAGCTCCTATTCCCTGATAAGGAGGTGTGTTTGATCTTTTATTCCTCCTAATACTTCAAGTGTATCATAATTATAAATTTATTTGGTAATCACTGTGATGGTGCTGATACAAGAATGCATTTAGCATTTCTATGCCCGTGGTACTCCCTTCCACTGGGGACACACTGTGAATCTATCAAGGTAAAGGACAAAGCTTCCTAAACTTCTTTTAAATGGAATTCAAGGTAAATAAACTTCAGGGAAGTTTGGTGAGTTTTGGGGAGTTCTGCATGCCCTTTTAATAGTTTCTTTTTCCCTTTTGAAGGGCTTTTGTGGCCAATGCTCAGTGGCAGCACATCGGAATTGCTGCTTCCTGGGATGAGGCTTCATGCCATTTGTGTGGAGAGCAGCTGAGTCAACAATTATAAATGATCCCTTTCGTGTTCTGTGCGAAATCATCCATCACTGGACACTGCTAAAGGGAGTCTGGTAACATTACAACTATGTTTAATAAAGCCAGGACCACTTGGGAAAGGGTTAGCAGCTGCCAAACACAATTAACTGCTTGTTTTCTAGGGAGTGAAGGGATTGGAGAGCAAGAGAAAACAACGGGAGCAAGAGGAACAGCAAGCACACAAAATAAAACATCATCATTATACAAACAAAGACCATCTACCTCCAGTTCCTCCTCCTCAAACATCTCCTGAAGATTTTCAGGACTGTTTTGCAGGATGAAGCCCACAGACAGCAAGGATGAACCCCAGGGGTGTAAGGAGGATATTTCCCCAAGAGAAAGAAGTGCTGAACTTCCACCACCAAAAAGAGGAGCGCAGCTGTCGGGCCTCCTTCCCAAAATGCTCAGGAAGATGCAGACAGGTGGGAGGGGAGTCCTGCTGGAGCTGCTTCTGAAGCCTGAGTCAGGGGATGGGCACTGTGAGAGCACTGTGCAGCTGCAGGTGTGTGTGCACACGTGTGTGCAAGGTGTGTGTGCTGGGGGGATTCAGGGCTCCTGCAGCACTGCCCTCAGCCCTGCTCTATTCCTGTGCCAGGAGCACGTCCACTGCCTGCTCTGAGCTGATCAGCCCATATTAATCATTATTAATCACCCAACCTCTGCCTGCTGGGGGTGTGACAGGAAGCAAAAGGCTTTTCTGCAAACCCTCCAGCAGGAATGTGGGTGGGAGGCTGCCCCTCTCCCGAGCCCCCCTGGCAGGGGCGGGAAGGGCAGAAGTGCAGCCCCTGCTTGGCTGGCACTGAGCAGAGAGGAGCCTGCTCCTCCTGAGCCTGGCTGCAGCCAGCAGGGCAGGGAACGGAGCTGTGCTGGCTGCTCCAGGGCTCAGCAGTCACACCCAGGGCGCTGGGAAAGGCTGCTGGGGCGGCTGCACCGAGCTTAACCAGAGCAGAGAGAGGTTTGTAATTGATGGGCTGTTTGATCTGGAGTTCACAGCCAGACTGGGGAGAAGTTCTGCCTGGCAGGGGCTGTGCTGGGCAGGTCTCGGAGCAGCCCCCACGGCCAGGCCCTTCCCAATGGCCTCCTCTATTCCAGCATGTCCCAGGAATGCTTTCGTTTAAATGCATCTGATAACCCAGCAAAGGGAAAATGGGAATGAGTTGGCAGGTGGCCTTTCAAAGGAAAGGGCACATGGTAAACTATCTGCTGCTGTCGCACCCTGGAATATTAAAGGCTTCCATCACCCTGTATGCATATTCCTTTCCATTTTCCCATTGTTCTGTCCTTTGTATTGCTCATATTCCAAAAATTAAATATAATTTCAAAAGGCAAGGAGCAGTAAGATGTGTTTGGGCCTGTTTATTGCAATTGCAATATGTGTGTTCTACTTTTATCCTAACGGTCCATGGCAAAACACAACAAGGATCGAAGCCTTAAGACTTCATGCCTTTGTGAAACATACAAATGAAAGTCTTTATTCTCCAAGCAGGATGGGAAAACAAAATTAGTGCCAAGGCTTGAAGCAATTACCCCCAGGTACTGTCTCTTCCTAACCACAACACGCTGATGCCGAACGGTTATTTAAATATAACCACTTTAAATTTAAACATATCCTCTGATCTTACGAGCAGCCGTGCCTAGACATGAAAAACATCAGACATCATCATTCGTGTGTTAACAATTAATTATTTAGTAATTGGCTCACAGCAAAGCCAGCACACCGGGACTTGAGCTGCCTGCATTCCTCAGGCTGCAGCCACGGGTGTGTAGGTTGTGTCCTCTGGGGAAAAGGCCACCCCAAAAAGCCCCGAGGTTCTCACGAGCTGCTCCTGCTCTGGCTCCCAGCAGGTTATTCCTCGTGAGAAAATCAGTCCTCATGGGGAAATCAGGTGCTGATCCTTGTTAACAGCCTCTACCCAGGTCTCTTTCCAGAGTAAGGCCAAAAATACAGCACAATGTGTTCTTTGAAATCCAGTTCTCCTGTATGTGCAACCAGTGGCTGCCACTGCTGAACTCAACAAAGCTCTGTAACTCTTCTCTTTGAATTCGTTATATTTATGGCAAATTTTAGCTGTGCAGTTTCAAATGTTCTCCGTGTCCACCTGGTACTAAACATTCTCTATGTTTTGGCAGAAACAGATAAATCTCTGTAAGGAGGTGCACACACACACACTCAACATGCAATTAGGCTAAATTAATGAGCAGCTGACTGTGGATCACCACCGTGCTGGAAGTGAACTGGGGCAGCTCCTGACATCGGTGGAATTGTCTGGCATCTGAGTACCATGGAAGAGATGTGAATTGAACTCCACTCTTTTCACTGTCTGGAATATTTGTGAACTTTGATTACTGGCTGTGACACCACGGTCAGAGCGTGGCTGCCCAGAGCTGGAAATGACAGAGCTGAGCCACGGCGAGGAGCTGATAAGAAATGGCAGAAATGACATCACAAACAGTGGTCAGGGCTCCTCTGGCACCCAGAGCTGATACCCATTTGCTGATCAGGTCTGAAGTCACTGGAAGCAAACGTGAGCTCTGTGTGTGCTCTGCCCACGGAGGGGGATGCTGCGTTCAGACCTGGTGCACTCACAGGTCACTGGGAGCTTGGGAAAACAGAGTTTAGTCCGGGCAGGCACCCTGTGGGAAGCCACTGACTCTTGCTTTGTTGTCCTGGCTCACGATGCTCACTGAATTATGGAGTGGTTTGTGCTGGAAGGAACTTTTAAGGATCATCTGCTCCAAGCCCTCTGCAACGAGCAGGACCCGTCCTGCTGGACCAGGCTGGACCAATGCCTTCTCCAGAGAACGTTTGTGCACTGGTTTACAGAAGGGTAATTTTTCCAGTCTGAGATCCTGGCATTTGAGAGGACATCTTTATTTTTCTTTTGGCAAGAGTGGGATATATTTCCAGCTCTTGGAAGCTTTTGCTTATTAAATAACAGAAATTAGTTTCTGGAAGAATCTGAAGCAAAATCTCTCACTTTTATCCTTGTCCTTGAGCCAGGCCTGCCACAGTGCACCCAGCTGGGGTTTGAAAGGCAGGTGCTGGCCAAGGTGACCTGTCTGGGAGGACACACACCAGGCTGTGCTGTTGGTGGGGAAAATATTTGTACACACGTTGTCTGCTGCGTAAATACCCTTCAAGGGGTGACTTACTGCATGTAGCACTGTTGTAGTTAGGCTTTTGAAGAGTAAGCCAAAATAGCTGTTAATTTGTGCTCACCTTGAAGGCACACGGGCTCAGGAACCTTAACAATGTGTTTAGGAAAAGTGGCGATAATCACGAATATCCGGTAATGACCGTGGGTTTTACAGCCAGATCATTTAAACATCCTGAGGAAAAAGATGGCAGGAGAACATTGTTAGGGAGCTCATTAGTCCTCTGAAACTGCCAAGCAAAGCCATTAGTGGGGAGAATGAGATTTGATAGGAATGGGATTTGCAAAGGCAATCTTTGAGGACATGGGAAATGCAAATGTTTAGCAGGGGTTGGTTTCCCAGCTGGCTGCAAAACCTGTACAGAGGAGCCCCGGACCTCTGGGGTGCCTCTGCACCTCTGCACCTCCCTGTGTCCCTGCGTGGTTCCCCTTGATGAGCTTTGCATGGTGTTGGCATTTCCTGGGATATATCTTTTGCAGGTCAGCGGCGAATGAGGCACTCAAATAAATAAATAAAGAAAGAAATGCTGATTCATGCCTCTCTTTCCTTCCACTATTTGTTTTTCATCCTGTTTTTATTAACCTTTTTCTCTAAATTTCCCTGGACCCACATTGGCTGGGTGTGATAAAATTTCTGCTGCTGCTTCTGTCACCTCATTCTTCACTTTTACGGGCTCTGGTTGTGCTGGGAGGGCTCCGTCCTCCACTGCAATTCAGCCTTGAGGGGGTTTTGCACGAGCTGTGCTGGGTGCTCCACGTGGAGATGAAGGGACTTTGCAGAAACCCTTTGCAAGGAGCCTGGAACTCCAGGTGGCATGAAATACACAAAGGCATTGAACAGGAGCAAGGTGCAGATTATTTGGTGTGGGTTTCTGGGAGCCTGGTTCCAATGAGCAGAGCCTGGCAGAGAGGTGCTTGCTGTGTCTGGGCAGGCACGGGACACTCCCAGCCAGCAGCACATCCCTGGCACAGCCCGGCCGTGCAGGGGAAGCAGCTCCAGAGCAGGGGGACACGTGGAGCCCCCCCTGTGACAAACACCGTGTGACGTGATGCACACAGCAAACACCAAGAAGTCTTAGTTACCCTGGGAAGGGAAGAAGCATGGGCAAAACAAGCCATGTTTTATGAATCATTTTCTTTTTCCCAAGGTTGTAGTTCCTTTTATGTTCCATAAACAAAGCGCTGTGGGCTTTTGTTCTTCCAGAAAAACACAGCCCAGCAGGTAAGGAGCAGTTCAGCTTGGAAGTAACACATTCAGCCCTGAAAGCAAGAGGCTTAGATAATCTTCAGCACTCAATATTTGAGTATTTGCACAGGACCAGTGTTATTAATCACAGGAGGTGTGATCAAGCGTGAAAGTAACTAGTAAAATGATTTTATGAACAACACAGCAATAAGAAGTTGCATATCCAATGCCAGAATCAGGGCTTCAGACACAGGGGAAAATGGTCACCTTTATTTATTTATTTATTTATTTATATATTTATAGCCACATTTATTTATTTATTTGTTTGTTTATTTATTCATAGCCATATTTATTTATGTATTTATGGCCACATTTATTTATTTCTTTATTTCTTTATTTCTTTATTTATTTATTTCTTTCTTTATTTATTTGTTTGTTTGTTTGTTTGTTGGTAGAACTGGCTGGGTTTCTTTCATGGCACAGGAACAATCATCCTCCTTTAGCCCAGACGCTGCTTTTCCTTTTCCAGCCAAACTGCTTTGTGTTTCGCTTCTCTAACAGGAAAGCTGCTCACTCCGGCCTCCAGCACAGCCCTGTGCAGCCTCAGAGCGAGAGATGCTGCACATCTGGCTGTGCCTGGCGCCGCACATCTGGCTGTGTGGATGCTGCACCTCTCCCTGCCGCAGGCCGTGGGCACAACAGAAACGTGTGGGGCTCGTTCTGGGTGCCCCTGGTCAGCATCCCGTGCCTGGGGATGGCAGGGGCTGTGCAACACCACTTCCAGAGGGATCACACGCTCTCAGCTCTCACCCAGGCAAACTGCAGAAATTAGGCCACAAAACTTTAAAAATGTGGTTTTGTAACTCATGGGTGGGAGCAGACGCTGCCATGAGCCCCTCTGTGTTTCTGCACACATGCACCAGCACTTGCCATCCCTATCAGCTGGTTCAAAAGGCTTTTGACATCTGCCCTTCAGGCTGAGGAGCCCAGGAAGGCTGCAGAGCAGCTGAGCCATGAGCTGCAGTCGGAACAGCTGCCTTGGGAAAACACCTGGGGCTGGTTCTCTCTCCACCTCGGGGAGTGAAAGGTGATGCAGGCACTGCCTTGGTTGCTGGGGGGATTCAGTAGCAGGGTGCAGTTGGCCCACAGCTGCAGTGTGTCCCTCCCAGGACACAGCTATGAGTGCTGCTCACAGCCACGGATGTGTCTGTGCTCTGCAGAGCTCCTGGGGGTGCTTCCTCCTCCACAGTCCCAGGGTGACTGTCAGGCAAGGGGGGTCCTGTCCCCAGGATCCACCAGATGTTCATATCTTCCCTATCCTCAGACATCTAAAACACGCTGCAATGTTGGTTTCACATCCCACATACTAATTCAGTTGTAACAAAGTAAGAAGCTAAACTTAAAACGCCTAGAACACAAAAAATAAATATGTTAATTCATGTTGAAATATTGAAGTTCTGACTGTGCATATTTCCCTTCTTCCCTGGGAATGGGAGAGGGGAGGGAAATTCGAGAGTCCTGGTTTGCAGCAGCCCTTTGTGTCCCGCCTGTCCCTGCTCCTGCCCACGCTCTGCCTGATTCCTCCTCTCAGGGCTCAGCGGCCGTGTGAGGAGATTGGGAGCTTTGCCTCTGGAATTATCAGTGCTCAGCCAGAGCTGAGGGTCGTGCTGAGCTCCTGACCTCGCGGTATTATCATAAAACAATCTTTGTGCAGGATCCAGCAGCCTCAGCAGTTCCTGTAGGATGTCATACTCCGAGCATCTGAGGGTCTGACTTTATTTAGAACCATTTTCATTCAAACTCTTGAAAATTTGGTTTTCTTTTTTTTTTTTTTTTTTTTTTTTTTTTTTTTTTTTTTTTTTTTTTTTTTTTTTTTTTTTTTGGTTTTTTTTTTTTTTTTTTTGTTTTTGTTTTGGGTTTTTTTTTTTTTTGTTAGTTGTTTGGTGGTTTGTTTGGGTTTTTTTGTTTGTTTGTTTTGTTTTTGTTTTTTTTTTTTTCTTCCTGGTTGAAGTCAGGTTTGGGCAGCAGCTCAGCTGTGTGGACTGTTTATCCAGGTGTCTGTGGGTGCTTGCCGAGGAGCCCGAGGGGATGGTGTCCCCGAGAGCTGCGGTCCCTCCCGCTGCAGGAGCCCGGCGCTCCCCGGGCAGCACAGCGGCCACGCCGGGCTCGGGCATCTCGGAGAGCAGAGCCCGCCGGCCGCATCGCCGGCCGTGGGGAGCGCTGGGCGAGGGCCGGCGGGTGGACAAGGAGAGCTCCGGCGAGCCGTGTTTGGGTATTTTTTTTGGTTTTGTTTATTTTCCCAAAAATGCGGATAAAGAGGCGTCGAGCGACAACCACCACAGTGCGAGGCTGCAGACCGGAGCGCGGCCGAGGAGCCCCTGACCTCTGGGGACGGGAATCGGCAGCCTCACGGAGCCCCGGCACGGCACGGCACGGTCCGGGCCGGACCCACCGCGGCCAGCGCCGGGCTCGCTGTGCCCGGCCCGTCCCAGCCCCGGGAGCCCCGGCAGCCCCGGGAGCCCCGGGAGCCGTGACCGGGGAAGCCCAGGAGCAGCTTCACCCCGCTGCCGCCGTGCCGATGGCATCGGGGCACTGCAGGGCACGGCAGTGGCCGGGACAGGCTGCCCAGACAATCTGTGCAAGTGTGCAAGTGTTCCTGGATGGGACAGGGCTCGGGCAGCCTGGCCTAGTGGGAGGTGTCCCTGCCCGCGGCAGGAGGCTGGAATTGGATGGTCTTTAAGGTCTGTTCCAACCCAGGCCATTCTCTAATTGTATGACACACATGAACATCCTCCTGCCACAGACCCGGGCAGNCGCTCCCACCTCACCGGACCTGCTCCCACCCCACCGGACCTGCTCCCACCCCACTGGACCGGCTCCCACCCCTCGCTGCTCCCGCCCCACACCACTTCAGAGCTGAGAAATTGCGAGCGCGCTGAGCGCTGAGTTTCGCAGCCCCAAGCTGGCAGAGCTGCTTCTGTAACCGATGAAGTGGGAAACTTCACAGCAGCGAGTGGTCCTCGGGTTCACACCTCCACATGTGTCACAGTCTGGTGTCGATGTACTTCGAGTGACAACACACAACATGGCAGAGCACTGGCTGGGCAGCACAACCTGCCAGTTTTGCCCATGCTGGCCACGCCTGGCTTGCTGTGGGGGCTCCTACCTGGCTGACGAGGATGGGGCTGTTGCAGTGGCACAGGGTGAATGGTGGCAGCGCCCTGCCCCTTTCCAGCACCCCCCTCACCTGCACAGCAGCCCCTTCAGCCAGGTGCCCGTGGGGCTCATGCTCCAGGTACCTTCCTGTGGGCAAAGCTCATCTGTGGCTTTGGCCTCTCCCCTCGTTAATGAATCAAGAGGACCAATATTTACAGAGAAAAATGTCTCTAAGCCAAAGGAGGGTGGATTTTATTTGGATGTTGGGCAGGAATTGTTCCCTGGGAGGGTGGGCAGGCCCTGGCACAGGGTGCCCAGAGCAGCTGGGGCTGCCCCTGGATCCCTGGCAGTGCCCCAGGCCAGGCTGGACATTGGGGCTGGGAGCAGCCTGGGACAGTGGGAGGTGTCCCTGCCATGGCTGGGGTGGCACTGGGTGAGGTTTGAGGTCCGTCCCAACCCAAACCAGTGTGGGATTCTGTGAGAAGATGTCCTGAGCCCTGCAGGACACCTGGGCACGCAGAGGGAGCAGCAGAACCCCGGGGCTGCAGCCTCCAGGCTCCACCAGCCCTGCTGGGGCTGCTGCAGCCCCCGGTGCAGCCTCGGATTTGGGAAAGAGCCCAGAGGGCGCCGGAGCTCAGGGCAGCTCCAAACCCGCTGTGCTGGGAATGTGAGCAGCCACCTTGGGAGCCCGATCTCACCAGGGTGTCCTGGGAAGATAAATATTTATGAGGAAAAGCCACAAATTGCCAAGTTATTCTGCAAATTATCAGAGAGCTGGAACATATTGTGGAAGGAAAAGGTATTTTCTGAAAAGACCTTTCAAGCACAATGCCTCATTCTTTGCAATGTTCATCTTCAAAAACCAAGAATGGGGAAGGATTAATGGTCCAGGACCCTGCGAATTCGCACTTCCCGGAACAAAGAACAAAGATGTAAAGCCTGTCTTCAAATGTCCCTGTTTTCTACAAAGGAATATAATTTTGCTTCTGTCATCATTTCAAGAAATACTTTCTCCACAATGATTTCTCTTCCAAAGTCAAAGAGTTGAAATCTTGCAAAAAAAAGAGGAAGAAAAAACCCTTGCATTTTCTGGGAAAAAAAAAAAAAAAAAAAAAGACACCCAGCAACACAGGCTCTTATTTTGCTGGCAGAGGCAGAAATCACTTGAAACAAGAAGAAAGGAGAAGCTGAACATGTTTCAATTAAAAAAACATTATTAGCTCACAAAGGAAGAGATGAAAAAGGCTTTGCTCTTCAGGAGAGCGATGGGGCTGCCTGCTGTCAGCAGTGCACCCTCGGGGGGGCTGGAGGGGCCGGGGGATGGTGCCCACTGCCTGCCAGGACACGGCTGGCTTGGCACTGGGGATGCTCCAGGCTGTGCCCTGGCCCTGCCCTGGCATCCCTCCCTGCTCAGCCAGGCTGGGAAAGGCAAAAATGAAATTGTTTGTCTGCATTTGGAGTGTGATTCCAAACACCTCTGGCTTGGCAGAGGCTGGAGGGGTGGAGAAAGGGGGTGGTGCTCCTCAGGAAGCTGTAGAGGTGACACTGAGGAGTGGCCTTGGTGGCCCCACTGCCCCCATGCCCCGCAGTGGGGAGAGGCAGAGGAGTTTCTCTGCAGAACACTCCCCATGGGTGCATGAACCTCGAACCCACGGGGCTTTGCACCTCGAATCTGTGTGGCTTTGGTGTGTGGGCAAAGCCAGGTCTTGATGCCAGCCCTGCCTGATCACTCAGTGCATGTTCAATGGCAGAATTATTTGGACTTAAAGGAAATTGAGATGAATCACAAAAATAAAAAAAAACTTGAAGGAAATGAATCCAAATTGTTGTTACTGCTCACACTAAGAGCAAGCACAACACAAAGAAGATGGTCTGGCAGCATCATGCAGTTGATGGTCACCAGAGATCAAATTTTTGTGAACATCTCTTAATTTCCAGGCACTTGTTGTGTGCTCATAAACAAGTAACACCATCTCATCTGGAAACAGACACTTAGGAAGTGGCATTTCTCAGGCTGCAACGCTGCCATACAGGAACACACTCTGAGGGCAGCAAGCTGACAAGTTAAATGCCTGGCGATGCCCACGTCTGTCCCGGCTGCCCATGAACTCTGTGGCTTTTAAACTTTATTTGTTATGGATGGTACAATGAGCCTGCCTGCTGCTGAGCACGAGGCACTGCTGGACATAATGAGTCTAACAGGGGTGACCTGCCCAGCCCCCGAGCTGTCACTGCCTGGACATTTCCCATGCAAGAGTCACCATGTTAATCCATCATTTTGGACAGTGGCACTTGCAGGGATGACACTGCCACGGTGCCACACGACACTAATGAGCTGTCACTGTCACCTTGCTCTTGGAGCTGTCATCTCCTGGAGGTGGCACATCCAGGAGGATGTGGGGTGTCAGCAGCCAGGGCCCCCGTGTTCCCGGGCAGCTCTGGGCTGGTGCTGCTGTGCAGGAGCACCTGGGAGGGCACAGGAGGGCCCTGGTTCTGCTGCTGTACCAGTGAAAGTTTGGCTGGGCTGGAGATGAAAAGCTGTCCCTTTTCTCTGCTTTCCTGCCCAGAACATCTCCCCCTCCTCAGCCAACGGGCAGGGTCCCTCCATCCTGCTGGGAGTCACTTGTCCAGACCCCCCCTGTGCTCCACGGATTGCTGGGTCTGGCTAAGGAATGAAGGAATGTGAACCACACCCCACAGCATTCATGGCATCCCCTCGTCTGGCTGGGGAGGGCTCTGGGGAAGGTGGGCAGGAATTGTGGCTTGGTACAAGGAAAACAATTTCAATTCCCCTTTCCCTGTCCCTTTCCAATGAGGAGTCATCTCAAAACAATATTTTAACCAAAGCTCTGCATATTTCCTCTGTTCTTTCTGGACACTGCTTTTAAGATTTTACACTGCTATGGGATTGGAAAGGGTCATTATGGACTTACACCTGAAGCTCCAGGATGAATACAGGATCACATCTCCCACAGCTCCCTCCCTGTCTCATGTGACTGACCTGGCTGGGTCATTCTAATGCTCTTCCTGAAACATTAGTGATGGATCTCACTCAGGTTTCAGAAATGGCAACACTCTTCAAGGCAAGAGAGGTGGAACAATCTCCTGTCTAGACCATAAACAGGACTTTTTGTCTGATGTCCGGGTTCCTGAGTATAAATTAATCATCAGCCTGTGGTGGAGGAAATGTTCCCATTTGCTTGGCAGCTGAGATATTCAACTCCTGCTTCATGAATTCTTTATTGTTAAATCTTATATATCATGTAAATTAACTATGAGTGCCTGCAGCTTACTAACAAGAGCAGTGCAGGGTTTCATGGTCGGTTCTCACACCTCTGAGAGCTTGTGGTCAGCAGCCACGTGAGGAAATTTGGACACAATTTGTGATTTCAGTTTGGATCACTTGTTCTTCCTGAAGCTTCTCTGGAATTTCATCCAGCTGTGACCCATTCCGACCCCTTGCTGCAGTTGCTCCTGTGGGACCAGATGGTTCTGAGTGCTGGAATGGCCAGAGAGGTGACAGGGAAGGTCCCAGGTTGGGCTGGGAGGTGGGATGGAGTTCAGACAGGACCAAGGGCCCCATCCTGGGCTGGAGGGAGCTCCTAGGCCCTGGATAGAGAAGGCATGGAGGGGGCTTGGGGTCATTCTGGTTTATTTGTTGTGATCTTGGGGCCCTGAGGATCTCGGGTACAGGATGGGATGACACATCACAGCATCTCAGACTGGCTGGAGCTGGCAGGGACCTCAGGCTGGCAGGGACCTGAGCTGCATGGAGAGTTGACTGTTGAAACAGAATATCTCCAAGAGCATCTTATAAACCACTGCCTCCCTGAAATGCGGCCCAGGATGTGATGTGTGCAGCTACAGCATCAGCTCCATGTGTCATGAGAAAGTCAGAGACAGCTAGGGATGCTGACAAGCAAAATTTTTCAATGGTGAGGCCCATGGGAAGTGGCAAAACTGCCCTGGATTTGGCTCCCTTCTCGAGGAGGACATGCAGGCACCTGCTGTGAGCAGTGCAGGGCTTGATGGAATTAATAAGTTGTCTGTTCAGGCAAGTGCCTCTCCAAGACACGGCATCCTGAGCACCCAGGTGTGAGGCTGTTGATGGGTTTGGAACAGAATTCAGCTTCATGAGGTCTTGGGGTGTTTGCTGATGCAGAGAGAGAGCTCTGCCTTCTGGCTTGCTGTTAAGCCACTGCTTCTTCAGCAGCATCCCTTACCCTGGGGTGTGCTCCGTGCACGGCCTTTAACCCACCCCAGGGCAGCAGCTCTGAGCTGAAGGAGGGGAGGCAGATCAGGGATTAGAGGGAAATCCTTCCCTGGGAGGGTGCCAGGCCCTGCCACAGGGTGCCCAGAGCAGCTGGGGCTGCCCCTGGATCCCTGGCAGTGCCCAAGGCCAGGCTGGACATTGGGGCTGGGAGCAGCCTGGGACAGTGGGAGGCGTCCCTGCCATGGCTGGGGTGGCACTGGGTGGGCTTTGAGGTCCCTTCCAACCCAAGCCCACCTGTGACTCTCTGATCAGACATTTTGCCATCTTCTCAAAACCCTCCCTTTGTGTTGCAACTCCCCAGGTCTGGATGCAGCTCCAGCTCTGTAGTAGGAGGACAGCTTCAAGGATAGAGGTAATAATCTCCCTCCTTCTCTCTCTTGCTTATTGTTTTTTCTAACCACCAACTCCATCTCGTCTCTGTACAGATAATTTCTGTACAATAAGCCTCGTGGAACAGCTTCAAGTGCTCAGTGTAATGACGGGAGCACTGAGGCAGCTAGGTAGATAATTTATTTGATTTCAAAATGCTGCCACATTTATACATGGAAAACTTTAAAGAAAATTAAACTCATTAAAAGCCCCCACATAAATTGTTTTTGCAACAAAGCAATTAAGAAATCTCGCCTCTCCAGCACGGTGGGCAACATTCTAAATAAAATAAAGCCCAAATTACCTTTTGCTGGAAACAAAGTAAAAGCTATCTCTTGTGACTTAATAAGAAATGGGGGTTTTAGAATTAATACAAAGATTTAGCAGCTTCCTTCTGTATATGTTGCTAAGCATTTTTCTGAAATTGGCTTTGGAAAAAAGCAAACAATGCAGAAGGATCACGTCCATGAGAGAGTTTGGGGTCTTCTGCCCAACTAAATTACAATGCTTTACACAATACAGAAAAAGCAGTCAAATTTTCTTCCCCCAATACACGTATACAGAGGTTTGACAGGGTTTATTTTGGATTTATTTTCTCTATCTCAGTTCCAGACTACTCTTTAAAGCCCCCCGTTTCTATGGGAACGAGGAAATAATGCCAAAGGAATGGACTGCACAACGTGGGGCCTGTCCCATGGAACCTGGGGAGCAGCTGTTCCTCAGAGCAGCAGTCCCTCCGAACACTGACACAGCTCCCAGGAGCGCTGTGAGGACGGGCAGTGACACAAGAGGGTGACACGATGGCCGTGCCTGCTGTCTGTGGGCAGCAGAGGAGGGGAGGGATGCTGAGGCAGCTCGGGAGCAGGGTGGGTGAAGGGGCAGGGTGGGTGAAGGGGCAGGGTGGGATGCTGGCAGCCAGGGACCTCCCTGGGGTGTGTGGCCACCGTGTCTGCCCCGTCCTGGGGCTGTGCTGGGAGCTGAGGGTGCTCTGCCGTGGTGCACCCGGGGTGGGTTCACACAGTGACAGAATCGTTCGGGTTGTAAAAGCCCTTTAACATCCCAGAGTCCAACCCAGCCCTGCCGAGGCCACCACTGCCCCCAGGGCACCCCAGGGCTGCTCCCATCCCCGCTCTGGTCCCGTGGCTGGGTGCTGTGGAGGGCCAGGCTGTCACTGTCCCCTGTGGTGGCACCAGTGGAGCATCTCCCGGGGCTGCAGAGCCAAGGCAGAGGGAGGATGTTGAACAGGTCATTTATAAACTGCAGCTGTGTAGAGGAAATAGGAATCTACTGAGATGTTCCTACTGGATCAAGGTGTTCTTGCCCCTCTTGGAAAGACCCTGATGGAGAACCCCTCTCTTCTTGCAGGGTTTCTGATGTTCTAGAAAGAGCTGAAGAAGGATGGGACACATTCAGTTCCTCTGGGATCTTCACCACCATCCCTGCCAGGCCCAATGTTTGTCTCAGCGTTGGGGAAGTTCTGTGGTGGGATGCACTGGAGCTCTGCAGACCTGATCCACCCAGAAAAGCCTTCCTTTGGCTCTGTGCAAAGGAAAACAGCTCCACAGGCCAGGGCAGCCGGCTGTGGAGGGGGAGCCACGCAGCCTGGGCTGCGCCAGCCTTTGGAAGACGGCCAGTCCCGTAGGGTCCCTCCCGAGCCTACTCAATTGCATGAAATAAGATGAAAAGACAGGCTAATGAGAAACCCCATCTGCCAGCCAGCTAAAATTAAGGCTGCCTTCTTCAGCAAAATGTGCTCAGATATCTGTATTCCTTTAAAATCTCTTCAGATGGCCGAGCAGGTTTCAGACACATAGCGGTGCTGCTCTCAGCTCTGATTTTTTCCTTAGTTTTCCTAGTTTGCCCCTGAACAGCAGGGGAAGTGGAAAAAATTGGCTGAAGGATTCTGTTTCAGCATGAACTTATTTAAGAGAGCATCAGCTCATAAAGCTGCCATCCAACCTGCTCATTATTACATTATATTACGTGATTCAATGATTCATGATATCAAATTGGTTACGGATGGATATAGCAGGTGGTCTCAGGGCACTTTTGAACTCGCTGGAAGAAACTGGGGCAGAAATTCAAAAGAAGAGAACTTTCAGAACAACCTTGAGGGTATTTGTATGGGGAAAGGAGACACACAGGGACAGGCCTTTGATTTCACCCGGTCTGCCCAATGCTTCCATGAGACCTCTGTGCCCCGAAGAAGCTGATTTGTTTCGTTTACCTTTCTCATCACTCTCCCCGTGCTCGAGGGCAGAAGTTTCTTTCTGCAGAGGATTCACCACCAAGTGCCCATGGCCTGCAGGCTCAGTGGGAGGGCTCAGGCTGAGGAGGGGGTACAGCACTGAGGGTCCCCAGGCAAACTCTGTCCCTCTGCGCTGTGACGAGAGCGGCAGCAAAGGGCTGAGCACAGGGCAGGAGCCGGGCCCAGCATCTGCAGAAGGATGCAGCACTAAAGCTGACATGTGCCTTGCCACCTGCAGCTGCATCGGGATGTGGGCTGGAGCTGGTACCCTGCACTCAGCATCCCCTTCCTCCTGCAGCCCAGCCCAGCTGGTGGGTGCAGAGAAATCTTCCCTTCCCTTTGACCACCCAGTGCTCTGCATCAGGAACCTCCTGGCTAAAGTTCCAGCAGTGTGGAGTCACAGACAAGAAGGCAGAATCTATCAAAACCTAGAAACAAATAATTACCAAACAACCCGTACTACTTGAAGACCACGCAAGGACAAGTTCTTAAAGCAAATTGCTCACGTCTTTGGAAAACATGTATTGATTTCGACCACGCCAATTGAGAAATAAATGTCTAATCACTGTTTCATGGATTAAGACTGAGGGAAAATGTATTTTTTCTCTCTTCACAGCCTATTGTTCAAACAAAGTAGTCCCAGTTAATCAATCTTGTGATAATAGCTTTCAGGGCAACAGCATGATTGAAACTCATCTTTCTTTATTTTTCCGTACCGCAATGCAAAGAGAGCCGGGGAGGGAAGAACACAATGGCAGCAATCTAAACTGAAATGGCAGCTATTTTAGGGCTGGGGTTTTGGAGGATTTGGTGGCACTCTTTCAGGATTCAGACTTTCTGCCATGTGAAAAGGTGTCTTTGAAAGTGATTAAGCCCAATTACCAATTGCAGACCTGACATCAAGGGTTCTGTCAGCTCTGGTGAGTGACTGAAGTGATGAATGGGTGTGTACCACTGCGTGGGGAATGATGGATCTGCCTGCCCAAGCAGTAGAAATTGTCCTTAAATGTTTGATTTTACTTTGTCTTGAAGCAGGATCAGGAGCAGGGAGGCCCCTGAAGCCAGGGCAAGCTGCTGAGTTCCCAGATTTTCCCTGGATCAATGCCTTTGTGTCCTTCCTGCTCCCCAGGATGGGGCTGTGCAAATGAACCCCGCTCTGCTCACCGAAGGAATCCACTCCTTGGAGGGGCTGGGCGCAGGGGAGGGAGAAGGATTGGTCCTGCAGATGGAGAGGAATGCTGGGAGAAGAAGAAAACCCACTCAGAAAGGAAAGCTGGGGTTAAAGTGAAGAACACTGGTGGAGCTGAGAGAGCCTGCACGATATGATAAGAGCGTGTTTTTAAGGAGTTCTCATTTTGGTGAAAATTAGTTTTGGATCCTCATCAGTGTATTCAGGAGAAAAATATGACTGTAATGTCTACAGAAGAGAGATAAAAAGGAGATCTGCTGAAGGAGAAGTAATGAATTTACACTTCCAACACCCATTCTGAGGTGCAGAAGATGCATTACTCTACATTATGCCTATATTAGACTTAAATAAATTTCATTACGAAAACAAGATTAGAGGAGAGCAGAGCAATTTGAAAACAGCCAGTAATTATATGATTGCTTAAAATAAAGAGCTTTCAGGGTTGTAATACATGTACTTTTGGATAACCACATATAAAATTCATATTAAAATGATGTAAAGGGACAGCATTAAATATACTGCAGTGTAGGGCTTGGGGCTGCCTTTAACCCCCCCTGTCCCTCTCTGCTGGGCCACAGTCCAGCTGCCTCGTGGGAAACAATGAGGATGAATCCCATTTATTGGGGGAAAGAAGTGATGGGGAAGGGTTTAGTGCAGGTGGCGATTGCTGCCTGGGCATCTCCGGGGCAGAGCCGGGCCCCGAGGGAGGGGAGCGGGGCGGTGCTGCCGGGGATGCGCCCTGTGGGGCTGGCTGGGCTCTGCCGTGACCCACTGACAGCCCCTGGGGCCAGGGAGGGCATGGCACGACAGCAGCAGATCTTCGGATCTCGCTGGATAATTTAACTCCGAGAAGATGCAATCAACCTGCCTCCCCTGGAAGTCTGTAGTGGAGCGGGAGAGCACTGCAAGGGGGAGGGAGAGGAAAAACTGAGGTTTGAGGAAACCCAAGACAATATCCGAGGAGCCTGAAGAACATAGAACAGGTTATTTTTATAGTCTATTTGAATTTCCAGAACCTTTCAGTCAATGGCTGATAAGCTGATGTTTCCAAAACAGGAAAATTTCAAACATGACATTTTAACAGTTTTGGCTACACCAGACTAAGGTATTTTATAGCACCTGCCAACTCCAAAAGAGAGGTCCAAGGGAAAAAGGGCACAACTCTGAGTGCAGCATCACCACAAAAATTAATTTTGCTGTGAGGAGTCAAAAGCCAAAGCCAGCTCGTTCCTTCCCTCCCATGCCAGATGGAATGTGAATGCCTTTACTCGCAGATGAAGGCCCAGGGAAGGCTTTGTCAGAAGGGAACACATCACAGGCACAGACAGTGACCCAACTCCAACAGCTCCAGGGCTTCCCAACACTTGAGCAACATCTCAAACTGAACTTGGGCTAAAAGGGTTTTTCCAGTCTGGCTCCTCAGTGAGCCAGGACAAGTGTGGGTGACCAGCACAGAAATCTTTTAAAAAATTCCATTTATTCCTTGGGATACGTTGATGCAAAACGTTTGTACAAAGCCCATTTCCCCAAAAGGCACTTATAAAACAGATTCATGCCACGGTGAGCAAACACAGAAGATTGTAAAAATCACCCAAACGTGTGAAACTTATGAAAGTCCCAAAGAAATGAAAGGAAGATCTGACTGCAATAACGCCTCAGTCAGCTCTGGTGAGTGCACTGCCTGCAGCAAACAGGCAGTTGCCAATATTTATGTTATTGCTCTCTGTCTCATTCTTCTGGGTAAGCCTACCCATCACTCCAGCCTGACACCAGCAGTAAAACCCCCAAATCTGCGTGAAACTGGGAATCACTGCAGCCAGCTCCATTTCTTACCCCTGGCTGTTGGCAAATCACCTGCTCGATGCTTTGATTCACTCCCTTCGTAGGCACGTGATGTGGATTGACTGGTTTCCAATTCCCCTGGCCCTCCTTTTTAAAAATAAATACTCCAGTTCCTTCCCCAGCCCGCTGGGACCCGCGAGAGCTCTTGAAGATAATCAGGACTGGAAGTGATTGCTTCCCCGAGCTCCCCAGCTTTGCCTGGGTAAATGTCACAAGCCTTCCTGCCTTTGAATAGCATGTCATTTGATTTAAATATTTATTGATCTTTTCTCTCTGGTGTGGGCTCCTGCCACCTTGCTGCAGAGATGTGAGAGGCCAAAGCCACGCAGAGCCCCACGTGCAGGAGAGAGTCCCCCAGCAGACTGGGAATTCACTCCTCTGTAAGGCAGACAGGGGCTGAGATTTTTCTGGTGAGAGATAAGGAGGTCATTGATAGCAGGTCAGTTCAGCTCTATTACATTTTTAATTCCCTGAATGTTACAAATATTTTTTTTCTACTTTCAGCTACTCCTCAGTTAAACATAACAGAAGATCTTTTGAGCAGTGCTTTCCAAACTTTCACACGTGGCTGTGACTTCATTCCAGCTATCCCATCCATGTGGAAATCATGTCCAGCAGTGCTTCCAGAGGACATTTCCAGACCTTCTTATTCTCACATTCCACACTGACTTAGGAGGTTACTGGTGTGCAGTTGTGAATATCTTGGTTTTACTTAATTTTAACAAAGAAATTAACTGAATGGCTTTTGGTGTTTACACAAGGATTATTAACAAGCAAAAGGATTTAATTTTCTACGTAGGCTCTGGGCCCTTGCCTGTTGGAGAGCTAACTGGGAAGTGTCCAGGAGGAACATCAGATTAACTCCGGATTCCATGAGTGTCCAGACTGAGCAGGGACACTTTGCCTGTGCTCAGCAGGGCAGTGTTTACCAGCCCAGACATCTCTTTGAACTCCTCCTGCTGCAGCCTCAAAGTGCTCTTGGCCCGTGGTTCTGAAGGCAGAAATAGAGAAACACAACGACCTAATCCCAATGGTTAATTGCACACAGAGTATTTCCTTATGTACTGTTCATTTCAATCGAAAGACATTGTAATTAATAACAGTTTTTTAAAAGGCTTTTTATGATCTAGAGGCCTATAATTTCAGATCTATGAAAATATCTGCTTGCATATGAAGCAAGAGCAGAAATAAGAAGAGATCTTGACCTTTTGGGTTTTGATTGCCAAAGTGCCATGAGATGAAGATCATGGAATCACTGAATGGTTTGGGTTGGCAGAGACCTTAAAGAGCATCTTGTTCCACGCCTCTGCATTATCTTAAGGCTGCATGTGCAATTAGGACATAACACCATGTCCTTTTGCTTCGTACTCATTGATGTCTCAGTTATCAGGAGTCACTAATGTGGGCTCTGCCTGACTGAGGGCAGTGTTGTGGTCCTTGGGTGTCCAGATAATTTTTCTTAACCTTGACATTATCTATGAAACTGTAAAAGATGACAGCTCCAGGTCAAAGTAGTGTAAAAAGCATTTTTCTTTCCTCCCTGAAAATTAAAAATATAAGGAAACTTAATTTTTCCTTCTAAGAGTGTGAGAATGGACACTGCCCCTCTGTGCTCCCTGCCCTGTGTGATCCCACCCTACAGACCTGACACCTCAGGGGTCTGTGTGAAGGGCATGGCCAGGGGGTCACTGGTGGTCCTGCTTGGCTCTGCACCAGGGCCAGCCCTGGTGGAGGATGTCCCCTGCACTTACACTTTGTAGACACTCAAAACATTTTTATTTTGACTTAGCAAAATTACCCTTTCCCTCCATCCTGAGGCTCTAATGCAGAGCAGGACCAGGCTGTCCAGTGGTGCTGCACAGACTCTGTCCTTGCCAATGCCCAAACCTATTTTTAATAAATCCCAGTGAACACGGGAGGGTTTGAGCTTCAGTTCCCGGGAATGTATTTCTGTGTCCAGCTGAGTCAAAATAAAAGATAACAGTCCGAGCCAAGTGTGCCTCCAGCCCCAAAGCCTGGAATGCCAAGCTCCAGAGAAGGCAATTTAAAATGATGGCAGTTCTCCACCTAGACAGACTCATTTTCTAATTCAGACCAACAAAAGACTCTTTCTGATTTGTTTAGATGCTGTAATTGCAGAAGTCGCTGGCAAATCAAGCGTAAAAGTGCAGAGGTGTGGGGGAAAGTCTTTCTATTGGAGAAACCCAATGATAAGTGATCTACTTGCAGTGCAGCCTGGGTTTTTTTTTTTTATTAGAGTATTTACCATTAACTATATCCCTAGTGGCCAATTACTGTCCTTTTATGTCTTTTTATTGTGAGACTCAGAGAACACTCTGCAAACAAACCCCGTCTGATATTCCTCAGCAATTATTCCTGTGATCACAGGCCTTTCTTTCCTTCTGTGTTTGCTGTGTCTGCAGAGCCCCACAGGGCTCTGTAGAACCTCACAGCTCCCTGGGGCAGCCCAGCCCCAGCCCCAGTCCCTGGTCCAATCTCAGCCCCAGCCCCAGGCTCTGCTCCAGCCCCAGCCCCTCCCTCTGCAGCTGCACTGGAGGTACCAGGGGATCTTCTGGGGCACCCTGGTGTCAGCTCTGGCCACCATCAGCCTCCTGCTCAATCTTTTCCACCAGATCAGCCCAACCTGAACCCAGTCCAGCTGCAGCACGCTCAGCCCAGCCCAGGGCAGGTGGGTGGGTGCATCCCTACCTCCACCCGAGACAAGTTCCTGGATTTGGGCTATAAAAGTGTTTTTCACTAGTTTCCTTTCCCCCAGTATTGTCACCCGAGGGTGGGACAGTCCTAGAAGGAGGTTCAGATTATGAGCACATCCTCTTCTCCAGATCAGTTGCCATCAGTCTGGGGGCAGGTGTTACAGGGGTAGTAAGATCTAAACAAACTTTTGGATACCAGTGACAATGCACTATGGAGAAAGAAAACTCTGTAAGTCTTTTAAAAACTGCTCTGATACGTACTAAATGTTAAAATAAAAGTCCTTTTACTTTGTGCTGGCTTGGCCTTTCTGCTTGGCTAAATGCTGTCTGGATGTCCATTGCTATTTCTGTGAGCACCTGGCTGCAGAGTGTTCTGAAACGGGGCTGGTGCCTTCATCTGAGACAGTCCACAGCATCCTCGAGCAGGTGCTGGGCCTCGGAGAGCCCAGATGGGGATGTTGGGGGGCAGGAAACAAACACCAAGCGTGGAATCAGCAGGGATGTTCCTGTTGGAGGCACTGTGTGTGTGTGCTCGGTGAGGATGCTGCGCCTCAGCAGCGGCTGTGTTGTTGCTGCTGTTGCATTACAACCAGGAGCAGTGGTTGTGTTGCTGCTGTTGCATTACAACCAGGAGCAGTGGTTGTGTTGCTGCTGTTGCATTACAACCCCAGGCAGCAGCCTGTTGTTGTTGTTGTTGCATTCCAGCCCCGAGCAGCAGCCTGTTGGTGCTGTTGTTGTTGTTGTTGCATTCCAGCCCCGAGCAGCAGCCTGTTGGTGCTGCTGCTGCATTCCAGCCCCGAGCAGCAGCCTGTTGCTGTGGCTGTTGGCTTTGCTGCTTGCCCAGAGCTGTGTCCGTGTCCCCGTCCCTGCTCGCCGCTGCTGCGGGCGGAGGGAAGGGGCCGGCTCCTCCTGACCGTGACAGACGCGTTCAATAAAGCGGCTCAGCTGCCGCACTGACCTCCCCGCCTCGCCGCAGCCCATAATGAAGTTAAGGCACATCACATCTACATTTGGGAGACCATTTTACGGGAAGACGTGGATGTTTCCCTCCTCCTTCCTGCCCGGCTGCGCTCCCCGCCGCGGCGCGGAGCCGGGGGAGGAGGCGGCGATCGGGAGGATGATCGCTGCTATCAGAGGGATGTCTGATACGTCTCATTTTCAGCAGCTCAGCCTGTGCAGGCCCCAAAGGCTGCGCACGAAATGAGCCTCTCAGGGCTGCGAGATGGGTCTGCTGGAGAACATTTATCTCAAATTTGTGCTCTTGTGCAAAGCTAAACTGCAAAGTACAGGAGAGCAGCAGGAGAACACCTTGCTCTCAGGGATGGGACTTAAATATTCACGCTCAAGAGCTGCCTTGGCAGATCCACTCTGACCTCATTCTAGTCTACATTCATATATGTTATTTTTGGGTTCCACATTTTGACCTTGCTGATGGCGGGTCGTGCAGAAATGCTTTGTAAAGACAAATGCATATACATGAAGACAAATATAAAGTGATGCAGCTGTTTGTCAGGCTGATCTGGCTTTTTATACACAGGGTCTATCAACTGTTAGCCTGATTTTTATTTTATCTTGGCAAAAAATTATTTTATGTTAACCAGCACTCCAACCTACATTAAAAAAGGACAGTATCCAGCCTGGCCCCCCCTGGCCCAAACCCCCCTAAAGCCCCAAAGCCACAGAAGAATCCCACCCTTGCATATCACCATAGTTACCTGACAAAAACCCTGCCATGTGCTCAGAGAGACTGCTACTGGTGAGGAGGTGTCGATATCCTGAGATACCTTGTGGATTTAATGTGCACTTATGAACTATTCATGTTCAAAGCAAGATACGTAAAGAATGATAAAAGACATACCCCAAAACATTTCCCATTATGAAGTATCCAGCACTTCAGTGCTCCTGTAATGTCTGGGCTCACAGATTGCAGGTCTATTATTTACAACAGCAAACAGAATTTAGAAAAACATTCCAGGAGGAAATACGCCTTTTGGAGTGTATTGTTTTAAAATGATCAGTTACATGCATTTCAAGTCTATGAATTTATTTATTGTTGTCTTGAAATACTCTTGAAGATGGACCAAGAAAAGGAGATCTGGTGTTTGCACCCCTGGGGAGATTTTGCCAAAGTGCAAATAGTACAAAAAATAGCAGGGCCACAGGACCAGGGCAGTGATTGTCCCCCCGTGCTGGCACTGCTGAGGCATCTCGATTCCTGGGGTCAGTTTTGGGCTCTCTGCTGGCATCAGCACTGCTCATGGCCATGGGGGTCACATGAGCACGGGGAATCTCCAGGGTCCTGCTTTCAGCCTCCTGCAGCATCCCCTAATCCCTGTGCTCCTGATTTGGGTCCCCTGGGGCAGGGGCAGGGTGCTGGTGATGCTGTGCCCCAGAGCTGTGGTGGTGCTGGTGGCCAGCAGCCCCCCAGGACGCGTCCTCCCCACGCCTGGCACCCGCTGTGCCACCCCCGAGCACCTCCCAGGGCCCTGCTGCAGATTGTGTCCCCTTCCTGCAGACCCACGGCTGGACGGGGAGGCTGCTGGGTGAGGGACAGGCAGCCTGACACCGTCCCCTGCCTCGTGCAGGCCTCTCTCAGGGACTGAATTCATCTTTGAAGAGCAGCCACGCAAAAGCCGTGCTCTGATTTCACATCACAGCCCTGCTGCGAACTCGGGGCCTTATCTTGGCCTGGCAAAAACGTAAACAGCAGCAAGTCAACAGATCTCTAACAGAAGAGAATTCTCCTGAGCTGAACCTGAAATCCCAGAGCTGGAGCAGGTTGTTTTGCAAAGGTGTGATATGTGAGGAACAGCTTTTAAAGATGAGCAGAACCAGAATTTCACTTGAAGATAAACCATTTTGGAGGGGTGTGACTTGTATCCCCTTGTGGGGCGCGCTTTCTGGGACCACAGGCCAACTAAGAGGGTGTTCAGGGAGAAGACCAGGAAGCAAACTGTCCCTGAAGGATCCTGGGTGAGTACCTGGCATCGCCGCACTTCCCAGATCCCCGGCTGAGAAATTCTGTGTAGGGTAACTGTAAAGGAATATGATTCTGCTTGTCCTCACGGAAATAGGTACAGAATTGGTCCTGCTGGGGAGCTCGTGCAGACAAAAAAGAAACCATTCCTGACTGAAGCATTTTCAGAACGATCCCTCCCGAGCCAGGGAGGCGGGTCCCGTCCCTGTGATGCTCCTGAGGATTCGTACCACGGACTCGTCTTCTAAAGATCATATTCTCTTTCCCGGTGAAGGATATCCCATCTGCCACATCAAACCTGCAAACGGCGCTGCCGTGACCGCGAGTGTCGCTCCCCATGCCCGGAATCCCGGCGAGAACTTCTCCTGCTTGATGTCGGGGCATGAGAGGAGCCCGGCTCCCCGGGCGGGGGCTGCGGGGCTGCGCTGCCTTTGTTGTGCCGCGGCTCTGAAGCCGGGAAAGCGCTCCCCGTGCTGCTGCCGAACCCGGGGAAGGTAAATGCCCACCGCTTAGGAGGTTTTTATTCCAGGCACTTGAAGTCTGACTTGAACCTCACAGTTCTGTTTCTTGGTTCTTGCCCTGAATCCCCTGATGTGGGGTGGGGGTGCATTTTGACCTTTTTTTTTTTTTTT
>VXAC01002033.1:209350-234313 GCA_013399225.1 Rhipidura dahli
TTAATTTTAAATTGCTGTGTCTGTGCACTGTAAAAAGCAAAGCTTTTTGGAATTGTTCCTTACCCAATTGCAGGAGTGGGAGGCATGGCTTGACCTCTCAGTGGAAAACACAAGTGCAAATAATCATCCAGGAGAACCGTGTGTGGCCAGAAATGGGAAGTGTCCGTGAGCCTGTGTCCCCTCATCCGACCCTCTCCGTGCACCCCGTGGCCTGTGGGTGCTGCCCCGCACACCTCAGGTGCCTGTGGATGGGAAACAAGCACTCAGGAGGGCAGGGAGGGGATTCCTCAGCTGTGCCAAAGTACCCCCAGTGCTCCCCACACGGTGGGACCAGCCCAGCATCCCCAGGGGCTCCCCCAGCTTGGGGCAGAAATCAGCAGAGAGTTGGTGGGTCTGGCTTTTTGCTGAGCTGGCGGGATGGAGGACTGATGCTGAGACTGCCCTCGGCTGCTGTTCACAGACTTTCCTCTCCCAGGAAGGCTCCAGGGGGTTGGGGCGGGGGACAACATCCTCTCCAGGCACCACTTCTTGTGCCAGGGGGCTCAGGCAGGATCCGGGGGAGGAGCCCTGTGGCTGGGACTGGACGGTGGGGCAGCCGTGTGTCAGGAGAGGACAGGGGGAGCGGGGAGCTGGGGGAACAGAGGGATCAGGGCTCCCACAGGAGCATCTCGGGGCTCCCCACACTGCCCAGGGCTGCTGCTCCCCACTCCCGTGCAGTCACATCCTGCCAACGCAGCTCTCTGAGCTCACACTGAATCACCAGGGCCCCAGGACCTGTTTTACCTTTGCTGCTGCCAGAGGGGGTTAGCAATGGGAGGCCAGTTGTGGTTACTGGAATTTAAAATTTTAAAAAAGCCATCTGAAATGTCTAAATATTGACTCTGCTTTCTTCCAGTGGCGTGAGGAAGTCTTCTCTCCCACCTCCGAGCACAGGACTGTGATCTCAGACGTGGATACAGCGTAGCTCTGGTAATTAAAAATGGCATTCCTGCTAGAGCTCTTGCAACTGAGAAGTGCTTAAAAGGAGCTAAAAATCAGACTGAAGCTGTTCCATTGTTTTTCTTCTCATGTTGGTGCTGAAAACCTGGCAAGTTATTAAAGGTAAAGAGATGTTGCAGCAAAGCCTGTATCTATTGCTGGCTGAATGTACTGAAAAATAAAGTGTACATTAAAGAGTTATAACTTTATCCTACAGAAAAAAAATATATTTTTTGTGGCAATGTGAAAAAATGTTCCTGCAGCCTTTAATCTTTTCCTGTTTCACTTAACCAGCCCTGCAATGACTGCTGGTGGCAGAACCACCTCGTACGGAGAAAGAGGAATATGCAAATCCCCCACTGATCAATACTTTTACTGGAACAAAAAAATCTCTAAAGCTTACAATCAATTTAAAATATAATCCAAACCTTTTAATTTGATAAAGAGCCCTTTACCCCATCCTTCATGCAGGTACCTGTTCTTGTGTTCCAGTAAGGATTAATCAGCTGCAGGCGCCTCCACGCTGGGGAACGCTTCCCAGAAAGGCCCCACCTGCAGTGGGTGAGGCGCTTTCCACGCACCACCCCACGCTCTGCAGGTTTCCAACAAAGCCTCAAATGATGCTGAAGTTCCTGCAGAGCTCTGCCCGTCTGTGTCCCTGTTTGGTTTTTGCTCATTATTCTCCAGGAAAGGTCTCTGAGGGCTCTCCCATCTCTGGCACCAGGGCATCACCCGCCTGGCTCAGGAGGAGAACGCCTTGCTCAAGGCACAGCTCCTCCTCTCCACAGAGCCCCCGCTGTGCCTGGAGAAACATGAGAGTGAATTGACATGAAGCATCTTACAAATCAATGTTGACTTTTTGCTTTCTCTTTGTTTCCTTGCAAGGACATGCAGTTGGTTTGCTTGTTTATTTTGGTATTTTCCTGGAAACTGGAGTTGAGTTCCTGCAGGTTGTGGCTCTTCTGGTGACCTTTTGTGCCTGTGCAAGTCTGCTTTCCCAGGGAAAGTACAAGAGGGCAATTAAATCTCAGTCTGAGTCAGGGTGTCTTAACACATCACCTTCTGCTCCTTCTGACTGATGGTCACAGAGAGCAGCAAGAAAAGTTTTCTGTAATCTTCTACTTCCCATCATTCTGAGACTCAAAAGCTGATGAGGTCAAATGGCTTCTCTTACAAAACACTGGATTAAGAATTAAGCAAGTCAGAATTATTTACTTCAGATCCACGGAGATGTGAAAGAAACATAAGAATGATCTTGCCAAAGTTTGGCTTGTAAACGGAATCCTGCAGAAACACATTCTGCAAAACAGGCAGCAAAAAATGGATTAAAATCTCTGCTGCCGCATTATAGCACAGCATGTTCTTGGAGCAGCCTGGAATCCAGTTCAGGGGTGCGGTGGGGGGAGGATTTTAATGCAAATCCCAGAAACTCCAGGGTCAGATTCAGGTTGTTTTTTGATTTCCATATTTTTTCCAGTTTGAACAAACCTAAACAGTAGAATTTCAGAACGCTCTTTGCTCCTGCAGGCTCTGCCAATGCATCCCGGAGGAGCAGGAGAGCTGTTGGAGGCTTCCCTGGGGATCCCGTCCTGCCCATGCCAGCTGTGCCCAGCCTGGACACGAGGCCAGGGAGCAGCAGAGGCTCCGGACCCCGTGAGGAGGTGGAAGAGGGCAGGGTGAGCAGGACACAGCGATGGCTGCAGCTCTGGGTGCCCGGTGTCCCCTGGCAGCAGCTCTGGGCTCAGGAGAGCCCCGAGGGGCACCGGAGCAGCCCGGTCACCAGAGAGCCCGGTCCCATCAGCCCGGGTGTCACCCCTCCTGGCCTGCTGCCCGTGGCCTGTCAAAAGCCACATCCATTCCATCACAGCCCTTGGCACGGTTTTGTCCATGGAGACCCCATGGAGAGGAGCTGTTCCCACACCTGCTGGGGGCAGCTGGAGGCAGCTGGAGGCAGGGGTCTGCTGCACCCTGAGGCTCACCATGGGGCACAGCGTGGAGGGGTGAGGGGCACACAGGGGGCCCGTCTGTACAGCCCTAAAACACCCCAAAGCAGCACAGCAGCGCTGGGGTGACCTCGGTGCCTCCCACCCTGCGGCGGGACTCGTTTCTCTGCCACCACACCCGGGTGGGGCTTGCCCTGCCTGGGTCACATCTCCCACCTCTCCCTGCTCCTCCTCAGTTCCCGTGCAGAAGCGTCACAAATGAGAGAATCACCCAGCCCTGTGCAAGCGCTCCCGAAAACACCCCACCCAGAAAATGCCTCTCATTTAACACCGGAGTGCGCAACCCCCGGCTGCGGAGCGCCTTCTGTGCCTTCGGAAGCGCCGAGAAATGTGCAACACGTATCGAATCTGTTTCCAAACAAGCACGGGGAGAATGAAACTTCAGTGTGCTCTCAACAGGTCTGTGGAACGCGCTGGTGTGGGGTGGATGCTGAAAACCGCGGGGCAGGGTTTGCACCCCTCGGTGCGTGCCGCGATCTGCGCCAGGGCGGGCGGGGAACGGGCTGGGGTCGCCTCTGGAGAACGATGGATGCTCGACCCCGCGGATTCTCTGTTGGGGCTGTTTCTCTGTCCCTCATTTGCAGCAGTTTGCTGCTCGCTCCTGAAGCTCAGCCGTGCTGGGGACAAGGTTCACCAGGTGCCTTTGTGCGTCGGCATCCGGGCGTTCCCGGCCATCGAGCCCCGGCGTCTCCCGGAAGTTTGTAAGTGAGAAAAAAACCCGCTGTGTAATGCATAAGGTGACAAGATCTGAGAGTTCTTATCTGTCCTGTAATTCTTTCTCCCTCTGATAATAGCAACACATTTAAGAACCCAAAGAGACTTAACTAAAATTGCATCTTTTGTTGATAGGCACTTAAATAGCTTGTTTGGTTTTTTTTCCTTTAACAAGCAACTATATGGAAGAATTATACTCGAGCTGCAATCAATAGTTCCGGGGAAAACAGATATTGGCTTTTGAGGCCAGGGTTCATTAGCTGGATTCAAGAAAGAGGTTGCATCCCTGGCGTAAAGAACCTGCACAGAGAAGATGCAGGACCCCATCTCTCTGACTCAAAAACTGCTCCAAGAATTTGGGAATAGGTTTCCCCAGGAGCACACACCCCCTTTGCTGGACACACTAAAGCTGCAGCACCATCCTTGCACTGCAAGGCAAGTGTTGCCAGGAAAATGAAATGTCCTACTAGTAAAGCAGAGACAAACATCCAGCTGGGTATGAATCACAGACTCACAGAATCCCAGCCTGGTTTGGGCTGGGACGGACCTCAAATCTCACCCAGTGCCACCCCTGCCATGGGCAGGGACCCCTCCCACTGTCCCAGGCTGCTCCCGGCCCCAATGTCCAGCCTGGCCTTGGGCACTGCCAGGGATCCAGGGGCAGCCCCAGCTGCTCTGGGCACCCTGTGCCAGGGCCTGCCCACCCTCCCAGGGAACAATTCCTGCCCAAGATCCCATTTAAATCTGCCGTCCTTTAGCTTAAGACTCCTAAGTATTTATTTGAAGAGTTTGCTTCCTCCCTCAGTGCAGCAAACAGCTTGCTCTGATTATTTACAGCTCTGGCTCTGCAGCCTGACCCTGCTGGGAGACCCTTGGCCCTCTCTGCTCGCCAGGCCCCGCTGCTGGGGCTGGGAGCCCTTCTGGCATCCACACGTCTGTCTGAGCACTGAAATGCATCCTCAGCCTCTGCTGGGGCGTGTGGCTGGCAAATCTGCTCGCTGTTGATATTTTCACAGCAAGAGTTGGCCTCTAGGTCATAAGAAGAAGAAACAAAAGGGATGCAAATATGGCCTCACTTATTTACAAATGTGATTAATTATCTGCAAGCAAATTTTGTTGTCACAGATCTGATTTCTGCTTCTCCTCAGACATGCTGAGTGTTTCTGTGTTCACACTGGCAAACACATAAACCCTCCAGTCAGATGACATGTGCCACTTAAACCTACCCTAGATCAAGACTTGATGTGTGTCAACACATTTAAAGTTGTTAAATGTGAAAGGAGTTTCTCTGCAGAGCCTCAGTTGCCAAGGGAATGCAGAGAGGGTGTCACTGGCTTTTAAAGCCAAACCCAAACACTGCCGGGTTATCCATCTGATGGCACAAACACACTGGAATATTGATCCCGTGTGTTCACAGGCTGACATCGATGCTTTAGCAACGTTCTGAGCTGGGGGGGTCTGGGGAGCTGTGGGGAAAAGCCCCCCCGTGCTGTCCCTGGGGCAGTGCCCGCGCCCCTCGGCCCCCCGGGTGACCCCCCCTCACCCCCACTGGGTCCCTGCATCCCCAGCTCTGGGGCTGGGCTGGGCTGGGGCCACCAGGCTCCGTCCCCTGAGGGTGGGTGGGTGCTGCCACGGACCCCAGCAGGGCACAGGAGGGTCCCTGCCTGCCAGAGGGACAGACAGAAAGGAGGGACAGACAGAAAGGAGGGACAGACAGAGAGGAGGGACACACAGAGAGCTGAGCGTGCTGCAGTCTCCCTTTGCAAAGCCAGTGAAATGTGGGCTTTTGACATTATCTTGCAGTTTATTACACTGCATTTAGAGCAGATTAGATTGAAAAATATTTGCAGTCTGCCACTAATTTTGGAAGGGGGAGGGACATCTGCAAGGAGGGTGAGCCAGAAAGCCTCACTCCAAGCAGAGCTTACAGGACTGCCAGGGATTTGGGCAGGAATTGTTCCCTGGGAGGGTGGGCAGGCCCTGGCACAGGGTGCCCAGAGCAGCTGGGGCTGCCCCTGGATCCCTGGCAGTGCCCAAGGCCAGGCTGGACATTGGGGCTGGGAGCAGCCTGGACAGTGGGAGGTGTCCCTGCCATGGCAGGGGTGGCACTGGATGGGCTTTGAGGTCCCTCCCAACCCAGACCAGGCTGGGACTCTGTGATTCTATACATACATAATATATAATAATATAATATCTATTATAATATATCATAATAATATATAATAAAGGGTGGTTGGGCTACACCAAACTCGGACAGAGGCAACGGGACTTGAGTGGATCAGCTCAGTTTCTTCTTTCCACTGCACCCACACAAACCCCCTGTGTTTGCCTCTGGCCTTCGATGGGGGGTTGAACAGCTCCCCAATATTCACATAAACACCTGTTCCCAGCTGTGAGTAAATCACTGGACGTGTTTTCAGGTGCTCCTCCAAGATCCAGCTGAGGGAGTTGCTTTTCCCAGTGGGGCCATTTTCACCAGCTTTAGCCTCCTCTGAGCAGCTGCAGGAGCTTCAAGCCTTGAGGAGGATCTCCCATTTGAAGTTCCTGTATTAATATTAATGAATTGGGAAAAGATAATTTTTCTTCAAGTTTTTTTTTTTTTTTTGCCTTATTTCTTCAAATATATTTAATTTGTTGTATTTTCAAGCATTTAATCATTAAGCCTCAAAGTCTGTCAGAATCATGCCTCATTCTCCTAATTTTCACTGGGGAAAGGCAGAGCTACAGACCCAGTGGGGCTGCAGGGATGGTCCAGCAAAGACAATTTTTCTTTGAGTGCAGAAGGAAACACTGACTCATGATTTACACGTGGGGGATTTCTGGCCACCTGGCCCATATTATAGCTGTGCTTGTGGGGGTTTTTGCTTTAATTTCAACGTGTTTTTCCAAAAGAGAATCATGAAAGCTAAATGAAGAAGAAGAAGACATCAGGGCCGTGTTGTGAGATTTTACACACATAAAAGCCCTGAAGCGCTGCTGTGTAAAACTCATTGGTTTCACTTCACAGGGGCTGTGACAAGATTTGCTCTGGCTTTTGATCTCCATCAGACTGTCCCCTCCCAGTGTTTTGAGAGACCCAGGACTGAACTCAGTTTCTGTCTCAAGGCCAAATTTAATCAGGTTCCGTCAGTTCAGACACCTCTGTCATCAGCTGTCCTCAGACTGCCCTTTTCAGAGGTTTTCTTCACAAAATCACACAGGTTTCTTTCTACCATAACAACGCATTTCCAGGGATTTTATGGACCTAGGTTTAAAGAATTTTGAATTTAGAGCAAACCTCAAGGGCATTTGCATGACACCACTGCTGGTGTTTCAGGCTGCTGTGAGGGCAGTTCAGTCAGCAGGGAAGGGCTGCTCTGCAGATCAGCTGATGCCTGGAAAATCAAGCCTAAAGAGCCATGGAAATTCCTGAATTTCCTGATTGTGGGTGTGTGATATAATGCCTGATGTTATATTTATATATGGGGTATCAGTGGGTAGGTTGTGCAGTGGTGGACATGGAGATCCCCTGTGGATTTCCTACCTGCTCCCCCTTCTCTGCAGGGGGAACTGTTGTGCTGCTGGGCTGAGGGGACTTTGGACAAGGGATGGAGGGACAGGACACAGGGAATGGCTTCCCACTGCAGGGAAGGGGCTGGATGGGATCTTGGGCAGGAATTGTTCCCTGGCAGGGTGGGCAGGCCCTGGCACAGGGTGCCCAGAGCAGCTGGGGCTGTCCCTGGATCCCATGGCTGGTGGTGGAATGGGATGAGTTCCAAGGTCCCTCCCAACCCAAACCAGTCTGGGATTCCACACACCTGCCATGGGGGGGATAAATCAGTGCAGTGACCTCTCCTTTTCCTGTTCCATTTGCCAGCCCAATCCAGCTAGGAGCTGTTTTGCAGTGGCTATAGCTGAGGTGTGACTGAAGCCACATAAACAGGAGCTGGTGGGGTGTGGGGTGTGGGATTGCCCGGGTCTGGCTCCGGGCTTCGCTGCTGTCTCCACCCGAGAGTCCGGCACTGATGGGAATCCCCTCTGGAGAGCTGCCAGCTCCTTACCTGGTCCCTGGTCTGGCTGCCAGGAGAGGTGATGCTGAAGAGAAACTGCTGGAAAGGAATAAAGAGGTTTTTAAGTTAAAGATGTCAAAAGAGGCAGAAGAGTTTCGCAGGAGGCAACAGAATGCTTTCCAGCCGGGATAACCTCGTAGCACTCATCAGACAGCCTTTAATGAAAAATTCTGATTGTTTTACAGAGAAAATGATTTTTCTTTTTTCTGCATGTTTGTTTGCTCTCTGGGATGTTCTGTTCAGACACCCTTAACCTCCCTTCCAGGCCGAGGTGCTGCTCAGCCCTGTCCCGAGGGTAAGGCGGAGATTCGGAGGGGATTCAGATGCTGAGCCCCGGCTGAGCCACAGCACAGCTGAGCACGGGCAACCACGGCCCCGAGAGCCGGGAGAAGAGCAAGAGCCTCAGAACACTGATGACAACTCTGTGCTTTTGGAAATTGCAAGAAAGCTTCGGCAACCACGCTGCTGAAAAAAAAAAAAAACCCGTGGCTTCTGGAAGGTTTGGCAAAAGGAGAAGGGAAGAGAGGGCAGTACAGGAGGGCAGCATGTGCTGAACAGCCATGAGAAATGAGAAGGAAAGGGCTGGAAACGCTGCCCCTGTGCCCAACAGAAACAGCAATGAAGGCATGGACAGCAAGCTGGACACCGAGGGATGCCCACGGGCCCTTAGGGAGCAGAGGAGGATGTGGGAGCTGAAGATGCTGAAGATGCCAGTTGGTAAAATTAAAAACAAGAGAGGAAATTATCTGCAAGTCTCAGCAACAACCAAAGTCCTGCCAGTAGGGCCAGCAGTGCTCAGAGGCACTCACAGTGACGTGATTGAGGGCTCGTACGTAGGGGAATTAAATTAACTTAGTTGAAGACTCCAAGCCATTAATAATAATTTTTACCAAACCTTGGAGCAATGGGTCGGTTCCTAAGGAGGAGAAATTACATTAATGTCTGTGCTTAAAAAGTTCTCACAGCCAATGACCAGTTGTCAGGCCCAGAAATAATAATGGAAAAACTCGTGTGAGAAATCTTCAGTAACGAATTCTTCAATTCCATGGTGCAATTAATGCCAAGCAAAGTGGTTTTATGGTGCAGAAGCCTTACAGACATTTGCCATGGGAGATGATAACTTTGCTGGCTGAAGGTAACTGCCACAAAACAGGTTTCCTAAAATAATTTAACTCACTACCCCAGGAACTTTGAAAAATTGCCTTATACCCAATAATGAAAATTAAACGGATTAAAAACAGTTAAATGATCAAAAAATGTAATCAGCCTGAGGAAGTCATCAGTCTTGGGCGTGTTCTTAACAAGTTGCCATAGGGATCTCTCCTTAACTCAATCCTGCCTTGCAGAGGACATTCATCAGCGAGCTAATGGGGGCTCAGCCACACGCAGCAGCCACGGGGGCTCGTGGGGAGCCCAGCCCTCGGAGTAGGTGTGGGAACGATGAGAAATGTGCCAGCAGGAGGGAGGTGATGTCCAGGAACCCAGTGGGACTGAGAATTCCAGAGAAAGGTGTGAGGAAAACCCAGGAAATGACAAACCTGTGAGTCTGACCTCAGCACCTGGAAATGCGATGGAGAAGGGGCAACTCTAGGAGAACACTGGGAGCTGCTGGATGGCATTGAAGGGGAAATGAAGTCATCAGGCACAGGGAAGTCCTCCAGGGATGTCTGAGGGGCAGCAGGGCAGCTTCACCACTGTCCACAGGTGCCCCATGGAGACCAGGCACTGCCCAGCCCGTGAGCTCTGCCCAGCCCATAAGCACTGCCCAGCCCATGAGCACTGCCCAGTCCATGAGCACTGCCCAGCCCATGAGCACTGCCCAGCCCATAAGCACTGCCCAGCCCATGAGCACTGCCCAGTCCATGAGCACTGCCCAGCCCATGAGCACTGCCCAGCCTGTGAGCACTGGCCAGCCCATGATCTCTGCCCAGCCCGTGTGCACTGCCCAGTCCATGAGCACTGCCCAGTCCATGAGCACTGCCCAGCCCGTGTGCACTGCCCAGCCCGTGAGCACTGCCCAGTCTGTGTGCACTGCCTAGCCCGTGAGCACTGCCCAGCCCATGATCTCTGCCCAGTCCATGATCTCTGCCCAGCCCATGAGAACTGCCCAGCCCATGAGCTCTGCCCAGCCCGTGTGCCGGCACCGCGGCGGTCCCTGCGAGGAGCCGAGCAGTGATGGATTACCTCGCCCTCGTTCCACACCCGTGTCACCGCGTGATGAATGGCCTCTGTGTGCCAATTAGGCAGCGGGGACAATGGAGGGCATTGTGAGCTCCAAATTAGGAGCGCTGTCAAACACAGGGAGCTGTGACAATTAAGTGGTGATTGGAGTGATTTACCCAGGAATAACCTCAGTGGCTGTGTCACAGATCCATTCCGTGAGTCTTTCAAGAAGGCATCTCCATCTGCTCTGCAGTTCGGTGTCGGTCACTCCGCGTCCTCTGGCAGCCGTGGGCAGCGGGGCTGAGGGCAGGAATGACGCCCTTGTTCCCTGCTCCCACCTCTCCCCTCTCCCACACGGTCCAGAGCTGACCTCCTTCCATGCCAGCTGTGGCCATGTGCATCAGTGATGCTGAGCCCTTTTCTCACTCCCTCACAGCTCTCTTCTGGGGCCAATGGTTTTGCTGTCTGATTTTTTTTTTTGGTTCTTTTCTATTTTTTTTTAAATAAAATATTCTATTCAAATGGCAAAGGGAACCCAGAAGAGAAAATTCTTTCTTCTTTTCTTTTTTTCCCCCCTGTGCTCACACTTTTTGTCAGTAATTATTTTCTCAGCCTGAAATAAATTCACACTGGATTCATGTGAAACAATCTCCTCACCCACAAAGAAATGATAATGGCTGAAGGTCAAGAGAGCACAGGGTTCAACCTGGGACACGCTGCTGCTGCGAGAAGGCCCCGTGCCCTCTTCCAGGAGTATCAGCAATTTACAGACTTTTGGTCTTCTCAGCAGGCCTGGCTAACAGGGCCACACAGGAGATTCCTGCCCAGGTAAACAAATTCTCCCTGAAAAACACAAACAGGAGAGGGGCTTTTAACAAAGCTACCAATGAGCACTTTTGTGTTGGAGGGTGAAGGGGGATTGCCTGGGCTGCACCCCCTGGCAGGTTTGATGTCCCCAAGGCAGCCAGCCAGGTCCTGGTGGCTTTGCTGTGGGCTGACCTCGGCCGTGGGGAAAATGGGTGATGGAGGTTACTCGTTAAAATTCTCCTGCTGAAGGCAGTTCCTTGGACACCACGTCCTGCTCTTCAGCAGCTGACCCGGGGTGAAAGAGCCCCAAGCAGGAGTTGTGTGGGTCACATGTGGTCTTTTTGGGAATGACCTTTGGGGGTTTGTCATTACCACTTGCACACACTCAAATAAACTGTATTTTGTTTGTTTAAGGTTTCAGTCATTTGAATTTTGAAAATATTATTCAAAAATTTTTTCGAAGCCAGATTTCTTTTGACAATTATATCAAGAGGATTCGTCTGGTGCCAAGTTTTGGGTTTTTGTAGCTAATTCTCAATTGTGCTTTGCAGGCATTGGTTTGCTGACAACCATCTGTTTCAACCCAACGTTCTTCCTTAAAGTCAGCCCAAAAGAAATTAAAATATCAAAAGGAAGTATTTCAGAGGGAGTGAGAAGGAAGCAAAACCCAAGGATGTTGGAGCTGTAAACAGCTTTTGAATTTCACTTTAACTCGAGTCACTTTTGCAGCCGCTTTGCCTGGAGACATCTCAGCCAGGAGCATCCGCCGGCCCCGCGGGCAGGAGCAGCTCCGAGGTGCCACAAACGCTCAGCAAGTGGTGCAAACCCTGCTCGGGTTTCCCACAAGTCTTCTCATTTTATCTCAGATGGCTTTTCCCTTGTCCAGCTGTCCCATCCTGCCCCTGAGCCCTGTTGCGAAGCGCTGCTGCACGGAGCGCAGGTGAGAGCCACGGGCAGACCCCCTCGGGCTGTCCCCCCTCCCCTGGGCAGAGACCCTGGCGTGGCTTCTCGGCTGTACAAGCTCTGGCCACTCCCTGCCTGTGATCGACTCAGCCCGTGACTGAATTAACCATTTAGAATTAAAGCGGTGCTAAAAAGCAGATGGGAAATATTAATTAAATGTTACAGTTGGCCTCCTGTAGCCTTTTGATGTGGAATTACGAGCTGAATACGTAAGTTAGAGAGAGGAAAAGGCATTTCTACAGGCTTCACCACAGACCCACGCTGAGGTGCTGGAGAGCTTGAGCTGGCAGAGGGATGAGCAGCGTCCATCTGGTGTGGGCACGAAGCTGCTCCCCCTGCTCCTGCCCCATCCCGGGTCAGCTCCAAGCCCTGCTGGCTCCCCCTGCTCCCTCTGCTCCTGCCCCATCCCGGGTCAGCTCCAAGCCCTGCTGGCTCCCCCTGCTCCTGCCCCATCCCGGGTCAGCTCCAAGCCCCGCTGGCTCCCTCTGCTCCCTCTGCTCCTGCCCCATCCCGGGTCAGCTCCCCACACTCCTGTCCTGCCTTTTGGGCTCCATCATTAGGGATTGAGCACAAACCAGGGCACAAAACCAAGTCCCAGCCTCTTCACTGCAGCTTAGGTGGTGCTTTGGCTTCAAAAGTGATAAATCATGTGGCTCAGACCTTTCACTAAGGAGAAAGAAGTCAGAGAAATGAAATTCATTCGCCATGCACGATTTTATCATGGCTGCTGTCTCTATCTTTGAAATAATTTTGTGAAAGTCAGAATTCTCATCATTTGTGTCAAAACATAGTTTTCCCTGTTAAAACAAGGTTCACTTTGCCCCATCTTTGTGAACAACAAAACAGAATGAAACACTTATTTATATCTATGTCTACATCTGTACATGTAACCCCTGCTTGCTGCTGCTGCTGGAACACACTGGTGTGAGCAGCTGTGCCTCCTGCCCCAGGAGGAGGAAGGAGCAGTTCAGGGGCTGGTTGGGAGCAGGGGAGGCTGCGGGTCCCCAGGGCTGGGCCGGGCAGGGCAGTCGGGCACCGTGCCTGGACCAGCCCTGCCCAGCTGTCCTGCTGGCCCCTGCCCTCCCCAGGGCTTGCACCAGCAAATGCAGCACCTCTGCCACTGCTCACGATGAACCCTTTCAGCTTTATTAACACACAGTGAAAAAATCTGTGAGAATGTGGAGTTGAATGTGTGAGGGAGGGAGAGAAATACCAGCAATATTTTCCCTTTTGCAGAGCTACGTTGTTGTGGGCACTGAGACTTACTGGTATCCACTCAGACCAGGTAGCCCTGAAAATTTCAGATAGCCCTGAAAATTTACTACATTTACTTTTCTCATGAATTCCCGGGGGTCCATGGCTGCCCTGTGCTGCCCAGCAGCCACAGCGCCGTTCCCATGGCCGGGTGTGGTTCCCCGCCTTGTGCAGGGCTGGGAATGCCAGCGGTGATCCACCAGCATTAATTCACTGGTGTGCTCCTGCCTGAGCTCATTCTGAGGCAGAGGGAGCAGGCAGCAGCCTGGGCTGGCTGTGGGACCCCCGAGGGCAGCAGCCCCACACAGCCCAGCTCCGCTGCAGGGGATGCTCAGCGCTCAGCCAGGACCTGTGGGAGCGAGCCAGGCAAACGCAGACCAACCTGGCCTTCAAATAAAGCACCCAAGGCACCGTCCCCCTCACACTCAGCATTGTAATTTAATGTTCTTTATAGCCCTAATACAGTTTTACTGCCATGGATTGGATTTTTCCTTTTTTGGTGAAGACAAACTATCAATACATAGCAATAATAAAACCAAACAGAGAACACTTTATCAATAAAGCACAACAAAGGCTCCTGTGTTCCATGGAAGAAGAATTAATGATGGTTGGGAATTCAGAGCCACAAAAGTGAGACTGTGGGAGAAAAGCTGCTCAGAGGAGAAGGAAGGAGAGGGACCCAGCAAATGGAGGGTGCCCTCCTGACATACAAACCTGGAGCCTTTGTCAGCAGCCCCATGACAAAGCTGAACCTCATTGTCAACACTTTACCACTGCACTTGGAAAAACAAAAGCAGAGCAAGACGAACAGCACTGCCTCTGCTCAGTGTGAAACTGTGCATTTTAATGGAATTATAGCAACCTTCAGCTCAAACAGAAAAGTCCTAATCCTGTAATGCTTTAATTTTCTTTTTAATATATTTCTAATATTCCCAAACACCGAGTTGCTTACACTGTTTAATCAATTTCATGATGAATTTGTGGAACCTTGATAGCATTTTGTTGTTTTTAAACAAATAAGCAGATTGCAGTTCCAGGAGATTTCTGTGGTGGCCGTGGGAGGGTGGGTCGTGGTGGTGGCACAGGGCACACCTGATGTGCTCAGGGGATGTCAAATGCCCCTGCTTGTCCCCGTGCTGCCAGCACAGCCAGGGCAGCCTGGGCACAGCGGGGGCCAGCAGGCAGGGATGGGGTCTGGGCAGGGCAGTGTCACCTCCCCATCCCTGCAGACAGAGGAGTTTCTGTTCCCTTCACTCCATTCGCAGGTGGCCTCTGAGCCTGCAAAGTCGTTCTGGAGAGAACAACTCCACGCTCCAGCGGCTGTTTCCTGCTTTTCAGACCTTGGATGGATGCCGTGTCTGCTGTGGGGGTCACAGCCACACTCCACAGACCCTGCCCAGCCCCAGTCCCACGGAGCAGTTTGGAGCCTCTCTGTGGCCCCATTCCCACCGAACCCGAGCTTCCCTCGCCGTGTCCCCTGCCAGCTGCATGCCCAGGGCTCCCCGCTGCCATCCTGCTGCCCGCTGTGCCCCCGTGGTGCTCCCCCGGCCACAGGGAAGGGCTGCGGGTCCGCGGTTCCCTCCCCGGCCGCTGCTCCAGGCAGGACCCCGGTGAGGCTGAAGGGGCTGGGGGTCAGCGATGCTCTCACACGGCAGCTGGAGGGGGCAGCGGCGCGGGAGGGCTCTGACCACCGGCACCGGGACAATTCACCACCGAGCCGAAAGCTGCGTGTCCCGAGATTGTTCCCAGCGCATCTGTGCATGGGGTAAATACCAGGGAACGCATCCTTCCTTCCAACAGCCTCTGCAGAGTCAGGTGCTAATTTTAGGGACTAAATTATTCATGATGTGATTTTCTCGTGATCTTAATCTTTGACTCTCCTATGCCAGACAGCAGAACTCTCGCTGGAAAACATTTTTCAAGGCTGCTTCTCCTGCACACAAAAATGTACCTGCAGAGACTCCTGGAGATTCCTGCTTGGCTGAGGGAGCTGGGAAAGGGGCTCAGCCTGGAGCAAAGGAGGCTCAGGGGGGACCTTGTGGCTCTGCACAGCTCCCTGACAGGAGGGGACAGCCGGGGGGGGGTCGGGCTCTGCTGCCAGGGAACAGGGACAGGAGGAGAGGAAATGGCTCCAGTTGTGCCAGGGGAGGCTCAGGTTGGACAGGACTCCATCTGTAGCTGAGGATCTGTGCCTGCTGCTGCCCGGTGTCCTTCATGTGGTGTCCCCCCGGGCACCCTCCCCTGGCCCGCCCCGCAGCTGGTGTTGATGCCACGAGGCATCTGTGCCACCTTCCTCCCTGGCTTAGATGCAGACACCAGAGGTGGAGGCTCACCCCTGACTTCCCGAGGAGCACACAGACTCTTCCAAAAGCTCCATTTAAAGCCCAAGCTCTCACCTCACACTCACAGGCATTTTTTATTCACTGCCTCTCGTTCTGGTTCTCTCTCAGCTGTGCACACACCGTGCAGGTACCAATGTGGTTTCATCCTCAGTTCCAAACTGCTCTCTGCTGGCTCCCTTCAGCGAGCCCGTGTTCTCCCTGCAAGATGTGAGATGGCTGTTGATGCCGCAGGGAGAAAGGAGCTCCATGAACATGCAAAGAGAATTTGACCAGAAAAATGGATTCTGGGGCACATCCAGCTCCCGCCAGCCCCTGACAGAGAGACAACACCTGGCAAGGTCTGACCTGGAATCGCAAACTTTCCATCTCAAGTTTCTTTAACTGGTAAGACTGTAACAGCATTGGGAACACATCCATCCCCCCGTGTGCTCTGCCCCACCGTCACAGGCATCCCAGATAAGGCAACACCCAGGAGTTACTGATGGCTGTAAAGCACCTTCTGCACTGGGGCTGCATCTCCTCCCAGTTATCCATCTTTGCTGTACTTACAGCAGCGACACTTTTTAATACTGCTGCTTCTTACTCATCTTTGCCCAATTTACAGCAGTGACAGCTTTTAATATTGCAACTTCTTTTCCTGCAACAGGCAGTTATGGGTCTCTGTCTGACTGAGATGAAACTCCTCGGGAGAGATGAGAAAAGCTCAGCTCCTTTCACCAGCAGCGAGATCTCCATGCAAGGAGCTTCCCGAGGCAGATAATGAAGAAATATGGGGCTGTTTGTGCATGCAGCAGCACCAGCACTGATGACTCACCCTTGATCAAGAGGCATTTGAAGTAAGGAGCCGCCTTTGACTGAAGCAAAGTATCAGTGTAGATTAAAACAGGAAAAGCAGAGTGACATGTTGGTCCCAGACCTGCCACTGACTCCACGAGGAGCAGGATGAGGCTCATTATGAACCCAATTAACCAGGCCCAGCCCCAGGAGCCGCCGCGGGGCAGAGGGAAGGGGCAGCACTCGCCCCAGGCACTGGCACTGGTGACCACTCCCAGGGCAGTCCCCGGGGCTCTCCCGTGGTCTCTGGGGAAAGGCTTAGTCCAAACCCACCTTCATGTGGCACCTGAGAGCAAGATCAGCTTTCATCCAAATGTGCAGAAGAGCGATTTAACCATCATCCAGTGTAATGCAGTGCATGGAGAGGCTGATGGACAGCGACACCCAAAACGTGAGAGGTGAGAGGGAGGAGGGGTGGTGGTCGCACAGACCAACCTTCTGCTCAAGCTCCCTTTTTGAATCCTGAGTTCTGGCACATCCTCCCCTCTGACCTGCCCCCCACACACTGCTCTGCCCACGTCTGTGTGCCTTGACTGAGACTTTGCTGATCAAATTTAACCGAGAAACAGCAATTATGGAATTGTGCTCATTTCCAGCACAACACACCTGAAGCTGGGGGGCTGAGGGGGCTTGTCTGTCCCCTGTGGATTTGGTTTCAAACCAGCAGCACAGAAATGCAGTTGTGGGTGTAATTTTAAGACAAGAACGTGCAGAGGCCTCCTGCAAACCAGTAACAGAACCAGGAGCCCGTTCTTGCCAGTGGAATGACCCCAAAAAAGGGCTTTGGTGCCACAGGTTAGTGCCAGCATCAGACAGGGACTTGTCTCTTATGATCATCCTCATTTTTCCCTTCTGTTTTATAACCCTGCCTAATGGGCTCTGCAAACCTGGGAAGTGACAGAGTTACATAACGATGGAAGCAGCTCGTAGACAAATAGGTCTGAAACTCCTGAGGGGAAAAACAGGGAGCATGCTCCGTTGCTGGCCTGATCTCCAGCTTCATGAAGCAGTTCTGAATTCTTCTCCACTCTTCAATTAGCTCTGAATCAAAAAGGAGTGCTCAGGAATAAGCCTCAGTGTGTGGGAATTGTATTTATTCGTACAAGTCCAAGCGATAAACATCTTGTCAATTAATCTGAGATGTATGAGGGCACACAAAGAAGTGACTGATGGCTGAGCATCAAACACACGGCTGTTATCAGCCTCAATCTCACACGGTGATGAATGAAGGGACGGGAGTTGCTGAGATACCATCACAATTTTATTTATTGTTTGGTGCCATGTCCTGTCCTGGCAATGGAGTTTTAAACAAATTGCAGTTTGCTCATCAGCATGGGTGACACAGAGCAGGGTCAGTGTCCATCCAGGCTGGGGTGGAGGGGCAGGGGGCAGCTGGGATGGCCCCGGATTCCTGCCCCAGAGAGGGGCTGAGCAGAGGCACACGACAGCCCCTCCTCTGCCCTGCCAGCCTGGCACTGCCCCACTCCAGAGCTGCATTTCTCCACAGCCTGGAACAAACCCTCCACTTCCACCAGACATTCCTGGCTTAGTCACATCAACTTATTTCTGAGATGCTGGAGAGTCAGAAACTCAGGAAGCACCACAGGGGTTCCAGCAAAAGGATATAGGAAAATGGGGGACAAAGCTGGAAATCTGCTTTAGGGGAAAACTGCTAAAGGTTAACAAGAGAGAGAAAATTAGCCAGGACCTGATCCTGCAGCACGGTCCTGGGGGACAGCTCCAGCTCCAGAGTCAGACCTGACGGGAAATTTTCTTGGAAATTTCATTGAATGGTGAAAAAAGCTGTACCAACAAGTCCATCAGCAGCCTCAAAGAGCTGCACAGGAGGCTGCAGCCGGGTGGGGACTGGGCTCTTCTCCCTGGTAAACAGTGACAGGACAAGAAGAAACAGCCTCAAGGTGTGCCAGGATACAGGGAAAACTTCTCCATGCAAAGAGCTGTGCTGAGTCCCCGTCCCTGGAGGGGTTCAACAGTGTGGAGGTGGCACTGGGGACGTGGGGCAGTCCCTGGCACTGCTGGGGAATGGTTGGGTTTGGTGGGCTCAGAGGGCTTTTCCCAACCATCAGTGAAATTCTGCCGTGGGTGCATTTGGGTGCCCCCAGGCAGCAGGAGGGGAGGGAGCTGGCACCACAGACCCCCGACCACGCTGCTGTCCTCAGGCAGGGCTGTGTGGGCAGCACATCCACACACAGCCACACAGCAGCCAGGTCCTGCCAGGGAAGGAATGCCCGGAAAGCTGAGGATTAGATAATTTCCACTACTGAGTATTTTAATGTCAGAAGGACATCCCCAGCATGGCAGCGGGGAACAGGAGCTCCTGAGGGGTTTGGGACACTCACAGAGATGTGATGCTAATGCAGATGAATGGCCCAGACTGATGAAATGTTTTTTAAAAACCTTTCCCAAGAACCACAGTTGGGAAACAGGAAATGAATCGGGTGCTTGGACAGGAGTGATTTCTGTGCAAAATGCAGCAAACAAACAGAGGAGGTGAGCAGAAAAAAAGCACATTAACTAATTTTTTTGTTCAGAACCCCACAGAGGTATTCTCAAATGTCCAGTTTACAACAGAAACGTTAAAAATATTCAGGAATGTCAAATGAAATAAACTGCAAGTTTAAAAAAAGTTTTAATGAATTCTGTTGTGCTAATGGAAGTATCACCAGGTAAATGCATTTGGCTCAGGCACTTGAGAGCTTCAAGGACAAGTCCAGGTTGAACTTACAGAGTTTTTGTTTTGAATTTAATCTCACTAATTATTTTAATAATTAAAAATGTTCTGCTAAAGCAGGTTTTAATTAGCTAATTATTTGCTGTTTATGTTTCCTGCTTACTTATGCATTTTTATTATTCTCCTTAACTTGAAGAGAAGCTCCTCAGGAGCGTTGGTGTCTCCATCTCAAGGTGTCTGGTGGCAGGAGGCTGGGACACCCACGCTTCCTCTTTTGGGGACCAGGTGCTGTGCTGTCCCCAGAGACTCTGCCCACCACAGCCCCGAGCTCAGCAGTTCTGCCCGTGGCTGCTGCCCTGGGACAGCTCAGCCCTGCAGCCAGCTGGCCCTGGTGTGGCAGCTGCACAGAGTTCTGGGGCTCCTCATTTGCTGTGATCAAAATAATCACCGGGCACAGATAATCAAATAATCACCGGGCAAAATGATCACCAGAGCAGCTGGGGCTGCCCCCGGATCCCTGGCAGTGCCCAAGGCCAGGCTGGACATTGGGGCTGGGAGCAGCCTGGGACAGTGGGAGGTGTCCCTGCCATGGCAGGGGTGGGATGAGATGATCTTTAAGGTCCCTTCCAGACCAGCCCAGGCCATTTTATGATCCTAAGATTTCTTCCACAGGACTCCTTCCCCAACCAGGGCAGCAGAGATTTCCTTTTGGAGGGTGCTGCTCCCTTCCAGCCCTGTGCAAAAGTCTGTCCCACACAGCTCCTACCGGCTTCTTCCTCCCTCTGTGCCAGAACACTGGACTTTGCCTTGATGAAGAAGATAACAGAAGAAAACCGTCTCTCTGGCTTTCCTCCTTAGCTCCATCTCTTATCTCCCACAGCCGTGCCTGGGATGACAGGGGAGATAAGGGGAGCGCTCCCCGCCCCGGTGAGGGGACAGAGGGGCGCTCCCAGCGCCGGTGAGGGGACAGAGGAGCGCTCACCGCCCCGGTGAGGGGACAGAGGGGCGCTCCCAGCGCCGGTGAGGGGACAGAGGAGCGCTCCCCGCCCCGGTGAGGGGACAGAGGAGCGCTCCCCGCCCTGCTGCCCGCGGGAACCAGGCTGGGACACGACCTGGGTGCTCCAGCCCAGCCTGTCCCGTCCTTTTGTCCTTGTTTGGTGTAAGGGCTGCGCAAAGCCTGGGGCGCAGGAAAATCGCAGCTCCCTGTCCATGCTACACCCTCCAGGAAGGGCTGGAGGAAGCCGTGGGTTCCACCTCGAGATGCTGGAGAACTCCCACAGCCCCTCTCCTAGTCAGGAACCAGAAAAAGAAGACTGGAAAAAAAAAAAAAAAAGAGTGAACGAATTTCTGGAGAAAACAGCATGAAATAATGAGGAGAAATGTCTCCATATACAGCAAGCTCTAGGACATTTATTGCTAATATATAACAGAGACAGTCAAACATAGATAAATGGCAGCTTTGATGAGCTTTTATTGCACAATTCTTTGCGCCTCATTAAATATGAAGAATAAAAGAAGAGCAGAGGACTCCAAAGGCAAATCTGCAGCCACCGCTAATGAATGACGAGGAATCTGAAGGCAAAGGACAGGTTTGGACACATCTGAGCCACCACTGCCATAACAAGTGTTTGTGCCTCGTGAGAAGTGAGACAAATGGGAAGGGGGCAGAAGCAGGAGGGGAGTTCCTTCGTCATTGCTCTGGGGAAAGGAGCCCCGTGGGCACTCGCATTCCCCACGAGGCAAAATCAGACACAGGCACCTTCCAGCAGCGGAGGAGGAAAAAGCGGCTCAAATCTGTTACAAATCTCCTGAAATTCTCCTGAGCCGTGATTGCCACGAGCTCGCCAGCGCTCAGCCCAGCCTCAGCCATCGGCACCGCAGCGAGGGGCACTGAGGAGAGGAGGGATGGGGGCAGGAGGAGGGATAGGGGCAGCACAGAGAGAGAGAGGCACTGAGGAGGGTTAGGGGCAGGAGGAGGGATAGGGACAGCAGAGAGAGGGAGAGGCACTGAGGAGGGTTAGGGGCAGGAGGAGGGATAGGGACAGCAGAGAGAGGGAGAGGCACTGAGGAGAGGAGGGACAGGGACAGCAGAGAGAGGGAGAGGCACTGAGGAGAGGAGGGATAGGGGCAGGAGGAGGGATAGGAACAGCAGAGGGAGGGAGAGGCACTGAGGAGAGGGGGGATAGGGGCAGCAGAGAGAGGGAGAGGAACTGAGGAGGGTTAGGGGCAGGAGGAGGGTTAGGGGCAGGCAGATGGCAGGGAGGGCTGTCTGCCTTCGCTGCTGCCTCGTCCCTTGGCAGGCGATGCCCTGACCAGGCTCTCCTGTTCCCGTGGTGCCCGTGCCGTGCTGCTCCAGCAGCTCCTTGCCTGGGCCACATCTGAGCCCACATCAGGGCCCCAGGGCCGGCAGGGACGCGGGGCTGTGGCACGGCACGGGCTGGGCCAGGGCAGCTCCTCCCGCCCCGATCCCCGCGGGAGGAGCAGCGCGGAACCGGGGTGCTTCCCACCTCCTCTTGGACAGCAGGGAAATGCTCCGCTTTCCTGGCGGGTGCCAGCGCTGCTCCTGCCGGGGAATGCTCAGCACCAGCCCTCTGCACCCGGCGGTGCCGGGGAGGGGACCCCCAGGGGCCGGGGTGCTGGGACAGGGACATGGCTGGGGTGCCAGGCCAGCCCGGGCACGGGGAAGGAACCTGGAGCACCAGAGATTCCTGGGGCACCGTGCAGGAGGGCTGGCTCACAGCAGCTCCCCAGCGTGTGGGACCAGGGAGACCTTCCACTGCCTCTTTGATTCCTCTGAACGGTTTGGGCTTGGAGGGACCTTGAAGCCCATCTTCTTCAGCCCCTCTTTTTCAATCCCCTGCCATGGGCAGAGGCACCTTCCACTATCCCAGGTTGCTTTGAGCCCCATTCAACCTGGCCTTGGTCACTTCCAGGGATGGGGCATCCCTCTGAACCCCTCCCCAAGGGAACAGTCCCTGTTATCACCACTGCAGAATATTTTGCCTGCCCCAGTGCAGTCTCTCCAGCTACACCTCAAGGGTTTTATTTTTAATGCAGGAACTTTTTTTTTTTTCTGTACGTGGAGTTCATCTGTTTATTTGCTTGAGGAGATTCGAAAAGTCCCAAGGGAGTGTGTGTTCCTACTCATACCCATTTCCTACCCTGAATTACATTACCAACACGTTCTGTAGCCTTCCTGGAGTTTAAAATTAAACCAGAACATGAATATTGATACCAGTATCCTTCTCCTTACCGCACAGACAGCGCACGTCCTCACCTGTGGGGGTGATGAGGAGGAAGGCAGCCCGGCCGGCTGCACCTCACCTGCCGTGCCCACTCCCCGCGGCCCCAGAGGCGCTGCCAGGAGTCTCTGCCCCGCCGTGCTGCGGGCTGGCCCCGGTGGCTGTGCCGGGCTCCTGCGCCTTGCCCCGTCCCATCCCAGCAAAGGGGCCTTGCCCTGGGCTTGTGCCGGTGTTAATGAGAGTCCAGCCGCAAGCTGGCTCAGCTCCCCCTTGGTGTCCGCCTTTGTTCTCGTTCCTAATTACTCCGGGGCTCCTGTTGACACGCTGCTCCCCGGCTCTGCAGCTCCAGCCTGGCAAAGGCGTGTGCCAGCGAAGCCTTGCCTGATTAAAGCCGCATCCCCACCACCAGCCCCGCACATCCCCGCGCACGTCGTGTTTTTCCCGTTCCCACTGCTGCTTCTTTGCCCAGCGGTTCCATGCTTTGCCTTAACCCCTGAGGTCCCTCTGGCACCGCTTGGGCTGCACAGGTGGCAAACACCTCCCGTGGGACGCTGTCCCGGAGCCTCCCGGTGTCCCGCTGGAGCCCGGCCCTGCGGGGGGACACCGACCTGCCGGACCCCCAGCGCTGCCCGGGGCTTTTCCCTCTGCCTTCCCTCCCTCGGGCTCCGAGCGCCAGGGCCCAGCGCAGCCCTGAGCCAAGGCTGCCGAGGGCCCTCGGGCTCCTCCTTCCCCTCAAATTAAAGAATTATCTCCTGCAATTCTTTCCTCTCCTCTGACGAACTGCCGTGACAACGTGCCCGGGAACTGCTCCAGCAGATCAATGGGCCCGGCCCGTTTCTAGGGGAGGAAATCACTGCGCACACCCGAATAGGTGCTTCCCCCTTTATCTCCAGCTATCTGATGGGCTTCCACTGCTCATTCCACACTCCTCCTCCTCCTCCTCCACATCCTGTTATCCAAGTTTGTTTTGCCCATCCTTCTGAAAATCCGGTGGAGTCCTCTCTTCAAGGGAGGGGAGAAAGGAGCTCCTGATTTTCCACAAACTACTGTGGGCTCTGAAGCCATTAAGATAAATCTGCTCACAGAGGCTCTGCCTTTGTTCTCAGAACAGCTGGATAAGGATTAGATTCCCCAAACACAGAGCTTTCCCAGGAGGGCAGGAAACAGCATGGATAGTGTGGGGCTGGGAGACAGGCTCAGTGCAGCAGGGAGCTCTGGAAAACGTGTCCATTCATCAGGCAGTTGGGGGTACCCCCACTAATTATGGCCCCAGGTAAGATCCGTGTTAGACCTTCTCGTAGGCAGCCCGGAGCTGTGCCCAGCTCGGCGTTAAAGGCTCCTCCGTGTGCGCCTTCCTCCAGCCCGGCTCCCCGTGCTCCGGGCGGGGCTCAGCCATCACAGGAGCACCCACCGTGCCACCTGCCGGCATCCAGACACCCTGGTGGCATCCAGGGAGAGAGCGGATTCTTGTAGAAGCTGTGGCAGAAGTGTTTGGATTTGAAAAAAAAGATGGGATCATTTGTCCCGTGAGTTTTTCTCCTGCTCAGTGATCAGTCACTGCCCTCACATAACAACCTGCTGCTCCCTTTCCACTGTCCTGGGCAGCCCATTCCAGGGGCTGACAACCCTTTCAGGGAAGGAATTGTTCCTAATATCCAATCTTAACCACCCCTGGCACAACCTGAGGCCGTTTCTTTTTGTCCATTATTATGGGTGTATCCCCACCTTTGTGCTGCTTCAGTTAAGCAGGGATATAGATACACAGATAAAATACACCGGGAGCTGGAGATGCTGATTCAGGCTGGAAAAGCCTGAGCACTCATTCAGGAAAAAATAACTCCAACAATATGCTTCTCCTCCAAAGGATGCCAGTCAGTGACTGCTGGTGGGGAAGAAACGCTCATCACACACACCACAAACACATCAAATTGCTGCTCTGTCTGTACTCAGGTTTAACTCCGGGGTGTAAGTGTACCACGGAGTCGTGCAGCATTCCCACCCTTCCCACTGAAGGATCAGCTGATGCGAGGCTACAAAACCACACCGAAATCCAATCGCTGGTACATTAGGCTTTCTGACATCAGGACTTGTACTATAAATTCTAATTCCGTATTCTGACAGTAAGTAACAAATGCTGAATTATCTCCTGCCTTAGCCATACACCACTGGAATCCATTTCAAGTGCTAAAGGATGTTTTAATAAAGGCTGATTTTCCAGCCGAGTTTCTGAACCCCAGCCACCGGCACCAGGACAAGCACTGCCAATCAAAGGAGAGTGTCCCCGCTCCTTGGCGGGGAGAGGTTAATTGGATGCTCGGAATGAAAGGATGTGGAGCGTGTGGAGCTGTGGCAGGTTTGTTCTGGCTCGAAAGCGAAGCGTCCCCCGCTCTGCCCCGCTGCTGCTCGGATGCTGCCGCAGCCCCGCGCCTGCTCCGGGAAAGCGCCGGCGTCGCTGAAAAGTTCACAGACAAGCCGTTTAATGGATTCAGCGCTCTCTGGTTTCAGCAGAGGGCAGGGATCTGAGGGAATTCTCGTCTTTAATTATTTCCCTACAAGAGCACTACAGGAAGAGCGGGGATGGGGTCTGATGAGCTCGGAGTGAAGGGCTCAGCTCTGGGGGGGACGGACCCTTCGCTGTCCCCTCGCCCGACCCGTGCCTGGGTGGGGACAGAGCACAGAGGGCTGTGCAGACCCCCCTGCCACAGGGGGCTGGTGCTGTGAGCCACGGCAGCCTCCCAGGATCGCCTTCTCCTCCTCTGGGACTGTGGAGCCGGGAGCCCCGCGGCTCTGGCAGCGCTCCGAGGTGGGGCAGCGCCTGCCCCAGGGCTGGGAGAGGCACCGTGTGAGGCTGCTGCCGGCCCCACAGCCACCCCCGGCCCCACAGCCACCCCCGGCCCCACAGCCACCACCGGCCCCACAGCC
>VXAC01002033.1:234563-279222 GCA_013399225.1 Rhipidura dahli
ACATCCCAGCAGATCCCAGCACACTCCAGCACACCCCAGCACATCCCAGCAGATCCCAGCCCATCCCAGCACATCCCAGCAGATCCCAGCAGATCCCAGCACATCCCAGCACATCCCAGCACATCCCAGCACCCAACCCACACCCAGCACCCCACCCCACCCCACCAGCAGCGCTGTTTCCCCCCACCCCGTGGTGGGTTGGGGCCCTGGGGTCACACCTTGCCAGCCCCCCCAGCTCAGGTGCCTCCCCACGGAACCTGCTAAAAACCATAACCTAATAAGTGGTTAATAAGCACGACCCCACATTTGCATAAAGCAAGGTGCAGCACAGCAGGAGCTGGAACTTCATCTGGCTGTATCAAAGATTCTGCTGTGGAAAAAGCCCATCCTGCTATTCAAAGGCCTTTAATGTATCTTTAGAGCTTTGTCTCCTTCAGAGACATCTTCCAAACTCCTTTTGTTTAGTCTTTTGTTGCTAATTAACCCTCTTGAGCTGTTTGCTCTGCTCTGGAGGCCTGACCTTTCATTGAAGACATCTGGTATTTTAAAGCTCTGATTAAAATATTTCTATTAAGTGCTTTTTCAGTGGCCAAAATATTTTAACATGAACAAAAATGTATTGTCTTAAATATTTGGGCTTGCTAATATGTATCAGTTTGCCAAAACATGTTATTAACTGCACAAGCAAAAAATGTTTTTGATTTTAAAACAAATGGGGTTTTACTGCTTATTTATAAGTGTTTGCTTGAAATCCATCAGAAATAACAGAAATCTAGAAAATACTGAAATATTGAAATAAAATAAGTGAATAAATAAAAACTGAATTAAAACTATCTGTGGCACACAGAATTGGACTCACTGGTCCTTGTGGGTCCCTTCCAAGTCAGGATATTCAGGATGCCCTTGAGCATCGTAACAGCTTTGGTCACACCTTTCCAGGGAGTGACTGTGGCTGGTGGTGGGTGGCATCTGCCAGGACTCCTTTTCCCGTGGGGACTTTTGACCTTGGCAGTGAGGGTTTGCAGTGCACAGCCCTGGCTGGGGGAGCTGCACAGGCAGAAGTGCCAGAGGTTACTTCCAGCTCTGGCAGGACCTTCTCACTCCTGCTTTCAATTGGGCACTTTCTGGGCTGCTCTGCAGCTCCAGTGAGCTCATTTTCAGTAAAAGTAAGGCCTTGAAAATGACTGTTTGATGCAAAACCTTCCCAACTTGACAGCATCACGAATGAGATCATCAACCAAAGTGAGCAGAGCTCTGATGGTGGAAAAGCCCCGGTGACTCCATAACCAGGGGAAGAGAGGCCGTGTGGCAGTGGGGGAGCAGTGCTGGGCCAGGGCTGCTGGGGGTCAGAGCCTCCCCTCGGGACCCCCACCCACCCTGGCACGGGGCATTCCTGGCGCTGGGAGCTCACAGCAGCCCCCAGGCACACCCCAGGCACACCCCAGCACCCCAGGCTGCAGCTGGGAGCTCACAGCAGCCCCAGGCACACCCCAGCACCCCAGGCTGCAGCTGGGAGCTCACAGCAGCCCCAGGCACACCCCAGCACCCCAGCCTGCAGCTGGGAGCTCACAGCAGCCCCAGGCACACCCCAGCACCCCAGGCTGCAGCTGGGAGCTCACAGCAGCCCCAGGCACACCCCAGCACCCCAGGCTGCAGCTGGGAGCTCACAGCAGCCCCAGGCACACCCCAGCACCCCAGCCTGCAGCTGGGAGCCCACAGCAGTCCCAGGCACACCCCAGCACCCCAGCCTGCAGCTGGGAGCCCACAGCAGCCCCCAGGCACACCCCAGGCTGCAGCTGGGAGCCCACAGCAGCCCCAGGCACACCCCAGTCACACCCCAGTCACACCCCAGTCACACCCCAGCCTGCAGCTGCCCCGGGTGCTCTGTGCCACCAACACCCGCAGCAAACACCTTCTGAGGGATGCAAAGCAAAGGCAGCAGCTCCAGGCTGGGTGTAGGTCAGTGGGGTGAGAGGCTCCTGCCTGGGGAGTTTCTTGGTTCCCACAGATCCACCACACAGTGATCACCAGCCATGCACTGGATTCTTGCAGAAGCTGTGGCAGAAGTGTTTGGATTCGAAAAAAATGATGGGATCATTTGGTGCTTCCACCACATTTCAAAGGGTTTTCCATCACCTGTTACTATCCCCTTAATATTTCAGGGCTGGTGATGGATGTATTCCAGGGATGTGTGTGAAGAGCTGGGATGTCAGCACAGCAGGGTGTTGGACTTTACCAGAAGCTTCCTCTTGCATCACCATTTCTCTCCATTTAGAAGTTTCCCTGTCCTCAGCGGTGACAGGTTCCATCTGCACTGCCCTGGGATGTGGAATGCTGCAGCATTTAGAGGTGTTGGAATTCTGGCTGCTCCTGGGGACAGCAGAAGAGCCTGCATGTGCTGGGGGCTCAGGGCCAAGGGCTCCTTGGGGAGAAAAAGGCTTGTTCAGAGAAGAACACGGATTTCTGTCAGCTCTGGCAGACAAGGAACATCTTCAGCAGCTGAGGTGATGCGCTGCTCTGCTCCTGTGCTGCCCATTTTGTGTCCCTAAGCCCCCACTGGCATTGCTGTCATTTTACTTAGAGAAACACTTGTGCCTGCTGCTGTGTGACTGCACTTCTGTTTTCTTCCTCGTGCTTTAAAACACATTTTTTTATTTCATACATTGCTGAAAGTGCCTTCAGGCATGAAGTTCTTCCCTTTCTTTTGCAACACTTTCCCAGCCAACCATAATTGTTCCAAAACAATCTATCACAAAGCACTCAGTTCCACCTGGAGAGGTGCCCAGTGTCCCTGCAGAGGCCATCCCCTGCGCCAGGCAGGGCACAAACCTTTTGGATTGTTAACCCCTCCTGGGAGAGGTTGCATCTTACTGAACAGCTGCCAGTTGCACCAGGGGACATTCAGGTCACACATTAAGAAGTATTTTTTCATGGAAAAGGCAGTACAGCACTGGCACAGCTGCCCAGGGCAGCGGTGGGGTCACCATCCCTGGAACTGTTCACAAACCCGTGGATGTGGCACCTGAGAACCCAAAGATTTAACAGCGAGCACGGTGTGGGGCTGGGCTGCAGCCTGGAGTCGATGATCTCAGAGAGCTTTTCCAACCTCAGCAACAAAAGGATCCCACGATTGTATGGGATATTTGCACAGCCCAGGCACAGCCACTGGGGCTGGGGGATGCTCCCCATCCCCGCTCGTGCCGTGCCACGTCCCCCGGCTGCTCCCTGCGAGAGCAGGAGATGGCAAATCCCGCAGCCAGGAGGGAATGGAAAGGAGATAAGAGGAGTCAAGTAGAGTGGAGATGTTTTCCCCTACCACAGGCTGCTTGGAAGCTGAGAAATTGACTTTCATTTGATCCATTTCAATGCCGAGGGGCGGGCGAGCCGCTGCTCCCGGCTGTCGGTGCTTTGCCATCCCGACACGGCAATTTCGGGATGGCTGCTGGGAAAGGCCTGTCCATGCCACAGCCCGGGAGAGGCTGCCAGGGCTCAGAGCTGTGAGCTGGGGGTGTCCCCAGGGTGTCCCCTCCTTGCTCCCCCACGCTCACAGGGGATGGGAGAGCAGCGATGGCAGAGTCTGCTGCGTGCAGTTAATTTAGTGCTGAGAAACCCACCACACTGGGGGACCGGCTCTTTTCACAAATAAAGGCAAGTTCCCTCCATTTCCCATTCCCAGCCACATTGCTGAGGGAGGAAAAAGTAAGGGAAACCTGGCAGAAGGTTCCCTTGTACTGGTTTTTCAGCTTTCCTACAAGAAGACCCAATTTCTGTTTAGCTCAGAACCACAGGAACCGGTCAGAGGAGGCTCTGGAGCAGCACCTGCACGGTTTGAGGCAAAAATCTCCCTGCAGCATCCCAGCCTGGCCTGATGGATCCCTCTGGGCAGGGATCCAGAGGGAGTCGCAGAGGCCCTGGGTGGGTGCTGCTCTCCTTGCACAAGGCAGGAAGGTGCTGCTGATGGGCTGAGCACCCTTCTCCTCTCCCTGGGATGAGGGGAATCCTCAGCAGGGGAGGTCAGTACCACCCTGTCACCCCATTCTAGGACTCTGCCTGTTCCCAGTTTATTTATTGAATACCATCTCCTCAGGCAGCTCTTTTTTCAGCGTGTGGCAGCACAAGCAACAGGTGAGAGTCGGTGAAATTCCTTCTGGTTTTCCCAATGATTAAAGCCCTGCTATTGCAGGGAACATAAAGCACAGTCACAGAATGGCAGCTTCTCCTTAACCATCATTTCATGATCATAACGCTGTCATTAGGAGTGTGTTTCAAGTGTAAGTCTAACAGCTCAGGGACTGTCACCTGTAACAAATTCCTGCCTGGGACTTGTTTAAATCTAACAGCCTGCCTTCCTAGATCATCCTGGATCAGCCCGTGCACACCACTCCTTGGAATTAGGTTTGTGTAAGGAAAGATTAGCCCTGTATAACATAATGTTACATCTTGTTGTTCTGAGCTACACTAAATGTAAATCATGTCTCAGGCTCAGCAATAATTCAAACAGGAAATGCAAAAGGAAAAGACATCAATATGAAAAAGGAAGATAGGCTGTATAGGAACACAGTACATCTGCAACTGGTTTTGAAAGTCAAATCCACACCTTTATTTGCAACGTTCAGTTACCCAATGAATTTCTGTGAAATAATGTCATATCTGCACCTTTATGAACAGCACAGCTGGAGGAGAATGGGAATGAGACAGCAGCGACTTGGGGCTGGCAGAGCAGCACCCTCAGAAGCAGCACTGCCTCTGCCTCTTCCAGCTGGACATGGAAATCTGCAGGTCTATAAAAATTCCCTTTGGAGAAAGGACTGAAGGAAGCACTCCCTAACATCTCAGAAATAACTAATGCAACTCTGTGTTTTAATAGTGCTTTATAAAAACAGGATTAAAATGGAATTAAAATGCAACACAGGGACAGAACACTTTGCCTTACTATCTGCAGTGAAGAGGCAAAACCTTCAGGCCCAGGACACTTTCTGCACGTGAAGGGTTCACCTGTGCTGTGAGGGAACAGACTCTGTACCTGCCTGGCCTCAGTTCAAATGGGATTAAGTTATTTTCCCTTCAGGTACTGTGAGGGTGTTTTAAGTTCACCCCTGAAGGTTCTCACTGTCTTTCTTGTTGCTCTGCTGCTGCTGCTGCTTGTCCTGGGCAGATGTGGTGTGTGTCTGGAGCCACAGCCTCCGGGGCACTCAGAGCTCTCTGCCAGAGCCACAGCAGAGCTCCAGCTTCCAGAGAGCCCTGTACTGGCAGGGCTGGAGAAGGTCCCAGCAGGACATGGCAAGGAGGAGGAGAGGTCCCTGCAGCAAGCGTGGGCTCTTCATGGACCAGCACTCTGGTCCCTTGCCTGGTCTGCAGTGGCACAGAAATGGTTCAGCACCAAGGCTGGCCTGTCCTCCCAGCCCAGGTGGGTCACCCTGAGGGGAGGTGTGTCCCTCTCTGCCTTGCAGTGCCTGGGCAGCCCCTCCTTTGCAAGGGAGGGGTCCTGCAGTGGCTGCTGGGCTGCTGGGATCCACCAGCCCCCTCCCATCCCTCGGCTCTTGTCCTTGCCCAGCTTTGTTTGTAGACTGGGCAGCTGCTGTGCTTCCAGGAAAGCTGTAAGAGAACTGGGAACGTGAAGGTTTGGAGAGGGTCACTGGGGCTGCTGGGGAGCCTGTCCCAAGAACAAGGATGGCTCTGGCTCCCACTCTGAGGAAGGGCCAAGGGCTGGGTGCTCCCCTGGGGACAAATCACGCCCTGAGGATGCCCAGGGAGTCAGTGAGGGCACAGCCCCCCCTGAGCCTGGAGCTCATCAGCCCTTCCCTCTCCAGGCAGCAGCTTATACAGATGTGTGAGCAGAAAGCCTTGGTTTGCTTCCCAAGGGATCTGTTTTGGGGGGGAGCAATGGTAACCATTCCCAAATGTCCTCCTGCATCAAAGTGAGATCAGCTCTGCTCACCGAACACAAACCCTCCCAGCAATTACCAGGAAAAGCTGACTCACTCCATAGGGCTCCCCTGTGAGAGCCAGGATGGAGCTGGGCAGGGCCCAGGCTGGGAAAGCAGCCCTTTTGCTGCCTCATTATGATGGGATGGGGCTGTCTGGATCCCGGGAATCATCGGGGCACCCTCCTTTCACATCTCCTGGCTGAGCACTGCCAAGCAGGGCTGGGAGGGGAGGGTGTTACAGGAACAACGGGGGAGGCCAGCAAAATGGGATGGTAACAAATGTTTCTGTGCATCCAGGAGCCTGGGACGTGGAAAATGATTTATGAGATTAATATGGTACTTGGGGAGCTGCATGGGGCTTAGATTACAGAAACCAAGGCTCTTTAGGCTTGGGAAGGAGTTAGTCCTGCAACAAGGCTGACAGCATCCTGCTGGTGCTGATGTGAGTTTCCACTCTGCAGCTGGTGTGGCTGGTGTGTAGTGTGCATTTGTTGGACTCACCTCTGAGCCAGAGCTGGTGGGATGTGGGTGCAGGAACCCACAGTGGAGCTGATTCTGCAGCTCTTGACCCAGAGAGGAAATACAAAAGCAGCTTCATGCCACCTGTAGCTGTGAAATGATGGGAGAGGACAGAACCACAGTCAGGTTCTGAAGCTGGTAAATTTTGACTTTGTTTGGAAAAGTTTAAAACTAAGACTTTTTATTCCCTGATCTGATTTACTGTGCTGCCTGAAATAAAGCTGAAATTTCAAGGGCCCTGTTTTGTTTAGGGTGGGGCTGGGGTAGACCCCATGAACCCTTCCTGCCAAGACCTGGGCTGTCCTGTGTTCCCTGACCTCGCAGCAGGCAGAGTCCCATCTGTGCTGGGACCCCAAACCCCTGGGGGTCCCAGGAGCATCGCTGGTGTGGGGCTGCTGTGGCCTCAGGGCTGCTCTGGGGCTGCCACCCCACAGGGTCCTCCTGGGTTTTGGTGAAGCTGCTGTGCCTGCAGGCTCTGGTTGTGCCCAGTTTGCTCATCCTGATCATGGGGGCTAAAATCCTCTGCTGCGGGCCTGGGGTTGCATGGTGTGAGCCCCGTGTTTCGGGGAGTGCTTTCAGAGGAGGCTGGGATGACCCTTCTGTGTGAGGACAAACCCATGGATGGGTCTGAGGGAGCCAGGAAAGGCACAGGCTGCTCATCCCATCCTGTCTCAGGCCTCATCCTGTCTCCATTGCTACGAGAGGTGGTCAGGGGGCTTCAGAGGTGAAATGTCTCTGCAGTGGGGTGGAACAACTCCCCTGGCCAACCTTGCATCTACATCAGACCTGAATTCAAACCCATTACTGAGGCACTGAAAGGAGCTGGTTGTTTTCCTGCAACTTGAAACAAAGGCATGGAGTGTTATTCCCATGTTTGCAGACCAAATCTTTCTGAGCAGATGGCAGAGCAACAGGGGGGGCTTTGGGCAGCTGCTGCTCCCCCGAAAACCGGAGGGACAGGCAGAAGGTGGGCGTCTGGAGAGAGGAGCCTGTGCAGGACTCCAGGGTGGTAATAAATCACAGGCAGGAGCTGGAGCAAGGCCACAAGTGAGAATTTAATTGCATGCTCCTTGTGTTTCCTGAGGCTGGGCTGCAGCAGCCAGGAGTGACTCTGGAGGGGATGAGAAGCTGGTACCTGGTGAAATGCTGGGGTGGGAAACTGCGAACGGTGAGTCCTGGATGGATCAAACTGTGCCATAAACGGGGGGACAGCGCCTGGATCCACCTTCTGCAGCTCTGAAGTGTCAGCTGTGAGCTCAGCAATGATTTATCACCTGAGGAGCGCTGCACAGAGCCAGCGTGGCCAGGCTGTGACCACCTCCTCCTCCTGCTGATTAACGGAGGATGAGGCAGGCAGGGGGGATCAGGAATAGCCAGCCCAGGTGTCCCGCAGGACATCAGGAGGTTTGTTGTGTTTGACCTCCCTCAAGTCAACAACAGCCAGAGGAGACAGCCTGTTCATTCTGCTGAGCACTGCAGACCTGTGACCCACAGCCCTCGATAGCCAGCCTGCTCTGGGTTGGTGGGGAGGTGGGCTGTGAGTTCACCCTCAAACACCAGGGGTTCTCGGGCTGCAGGGTGTGCTGGCACTGCTTGTCAGAGATCTGTGTTTTCTGGCTTTGCAGCACTCAGGAAACAGGGACTGGTGGAAATAACTTGTCAGTGCTTAGACCTGGATACTTGACTAAAAAAACCACTTTGTCAGTAGGCAGACTAAAGAAAATACACGACATTGGATGTGTCTTCTTGCTGGCTGGCTCGGGAGTCCACTGCTCCACTGCAGAGAAAGCCAGCAACAAGGAGCCTCTGCCATCTCTGTGCTGATGCTCTCGTAAGGCCTCACAGAAACGTCGTGTTATCCTTTTCAGCAGACTTGGCTAAGCATTTCAGACCATCTTAAATTCTGTTTTATTTTGAAGGATTAAAGCAAGTCAGAACTTCTGCTCAGGATGCACGGGAATTTGAGGGGACTGTGAAATAAGATATGTGTAAGGAGGCTTTTTGTAATACACCAGAGAAAAATATTCATATTGAAAAATGAGATGAATAAATGTGAATTCCAATCCAAGTTTGTGGAGTTTTTGGGTGGTTTTTTATTTTTAAATTTTTTTTTAACTCCAACTTTTGAAGGTGATCCAAGCAGACAAGCATTATCTTTTGCTGCAGTACATCTCCTCTGTGCCCACCCTCAGCTGGATAATACAAAAAGCAAACCAGCCACAGGAATCCAGTGACTGTTACGTGAGGAAAACCTCCAGGTGCAAATCCAAGCTGCTGCTGCTGCAACACCAGCACCAACAGGCTGGGAGCAGCGCTGCTGTGGCAGCTCACAGGGCCCTGCTGGGTGCTGTGTCCCCCCAGGTCACAGGGGGCTCTGCTGGGTGCTGTGTCCCCCAGCCCATGGGCTCTGCTGGGTGCTGTGTCCCCCCAGGTCACAGGGAGCTCTGCTGGGTGCTATGTCCCCCANTCCCTGCTGGGTGCTGTGTCCCCTCACCCCATGGGGGCTCTGCTGGGTGCTGTGTCCCCCAGCCCATGGGCTCTGCTGGGTGCTGTGTCCCCCAGCCCAAGGGAGCTCTGTCAGCCCCCATTTCCACTCTGAGGCTCTTAATGGGAAATTCAAATAGCATCAAACCTGGGGCACCAGAGAACCTTGGTAATAACCTTCCTCTCCCTCAGTCATCCTCACTGCCAAAAAGAATTTTTTTGGGGGGGATCTCATTTATAAAGATCCTCATCCAAAGCAATTTCATAATAAAATGAAGTATTTGCCAGTTCTCCAGTTTTTTTTTCCCATCCAGACACAGAATACCAAATGTAATCAGGGCTGTTTAACCTCAAAAGTGGTGCTGATCAGCATTAAATGTATTTTTACCTTTTTAGCACTTTGAATTTAATTATGTAGCAGCATTGCACACATTGTCCAAGTTTGATGCCAACTGATTCGGGTCATTTGGCTGGACCATCTGAAATGCCAGTTTGATTCTGGGGCTGTTGCACCACTGACATCTGCCTGGGATTGTAAAATATATAAAAACCACTTCTTTTTATGGCTTTTCTTGCCAGGCCTTTAGAGGTTTGAAATTCAAGCTATCTGGATCTGATCCTCCTTCAAAGCCTGTCCTGCCAGGGATTTTGTGGTGATGTCTGAAGCTTTTCTTACCTATTGAAATTGGAAAATAATCAATATTGGAAGATGGCATTGTCTTGTATTCTTCCTAGCTGACAATTTTCTTTCTTGATCATGGGGTTTTGGGTCTTCAACAAGCTAATTTTAAAATAATTAGTTTCTTGTACCTCCTCTCATCAGCACAACTCATAACTGGCTGTAACTCTGGGCAGTTTTGCTCCTGACACTGCTGGAAATGTCTGCAGGGAGGAGAAGCAGCCTGTGGCAGGCTGAGGTGCCCGGCTGGAAGGGTTGGGTTGGACTCCTGCTCAACACCTCTCCCTCTGAACTCGGTTCCCGTGGGGCTCAGGGTGGTGAGACCCCCCCAGAGCCCACTGTGTGTGGGGAGGAGGGGTCCCAGTGAGGGGACAAGGGCCTGGCCTTGGCCACTGCAGGACTGGGAGCAGAGGGACCCCTCCTCCTTCTGCCAAAGCAGCACAGCTGTCTCCAGCCTGGTGCAAAGGGATCTCCAGATGTTGAAGATGGAAACATCCCTGGATTCGCCGAGAAGAGCTGCCTGTGTGAATTTTAATCTAAACTGAGTTTAGTTGTAAAACCTTCCTATGACCTTTTCATGAATTAGGTGCAGAAAAGTAGGAAATGTTTTGCATTATCACTTAAAAGTACCCTTCCTGCTGTACCTTACTCCCACAAATAATTAGAGGGGAAAGTGGTAATTATATGAATCAATTGATAGCAGCATTTGGCTCAGACAATGCTAGAAAAGAAACTATAATTTAAGATTAACATGTACCATAAAGTTGACGAAGAAAATGGAAATTTATGTAAATTCCAATAGACAATTTATAAGGTTACAGACGATGTGGGATGCACGTGTTTGTGACTGTTCTTTAGGTTCAGCTGGCTGGGGTGGCTTTCCAGACTGAACCAGTGCTTCCCTTTGGATTCCATCCTCTTAAAATTTAAAAGCTTTTCAGTTTGAGGAGGGTGAGCCACTTGTTTGAGATTAGATTGAAGCTTTCCACTTCTTCCACTGCTATCCCAAGAGGAGAGGACATGGTATGCCACTAAACACCTAATCGTTGGAGTCATTTGCATAATTAAACACTAGGAGGCTTTCCAGAAGCCAGAGCAGTTTCTAACAGCCTGGGACCCCCTGTGCTCTGCCCTAAAATTGCACATTTCTCCTCTCACAGGCTCCAAGTCGGTGACACCCATAAATTTGGGTGTCAGACTGCTGGTGAGGAAGGACAAAGCCCCCCGGGCGATGGGGAGGTTTGTGGTGGGCTCGGAGGTGAATGCAGGGGCTGGGGCTGGGGCTGGCACTGCGCCCCGTGTGTCTCTGCATCACCTCTGGGCACGAAGCTGAGCGTTCCTCCGGACATTTATTCCCTGCCGTCGTTTATTCTCAAATGTGAGAGTGAAGTGTTTTGAAAATAAGGTGAGAACCAGCAAGCCGCCTCCTGAGTCACATCCCATTCCTTTGTGTTTTCAGTCGCACCTGCCGACTTCAGCAGCAAACATCACCTTCTGCTTCAATTTGTTCTTTTCAGGAGCAGCCCAGCCTAAGGAGGAGTGGGTGGGCTCCGCTATACACACAGCAACCCCCCAGGCTCAGTGCTGCTCTTACCCATCCTCGCAGGGAACTCCCACTCGCTGAGGATCAGGCTGTGAATCCCCAGTGTGGAGGTGGCTTTGCCTGTTTGCATCGAGACCAAGGCAGAATTTAGCTCTGAAAAAGCCTAAATTTTGGGTTGAACAGAGCCAGAAAAAACATCACCCGTGTTTTGAACGCAACTTAAATTTAAAGGTTGGTGACAAGAAAAAGAACTCTCGGAGCTGTATTTGAGAACTGCTGACCATCAGCAATTGTCGTAAGTTTTGTGTCTGCATTTGGTATCAGTGTACAGAATATGATTGTGAATTCAGTGAAATCCCAATCCAAGCTGGGGTTTTGGTCTGAAGAACCAGACCTTGGCCCTTTAAGGGCTGACAGGAAAACTAACTTCATGTGTTTTTAAAACAACTTTGTGAAACTCATTCTTTAATCTGCCAATTTCCATTTTCATAAAAGTCCTTTCTCCACAGCTATTAAACATCTTTAAAATATAATTTAAAATATGTAATAACCTTTGTCATCTGTTCTACAGCTTGCCTTCAGCCAGTGCACTACTTGTGAATACAGAATTTCAAATTAAATTTACTAATCTCAAGGAAAAAGGACACTAGAAAATATTACATTCACGGTTTGTACTGGCACAGCAAGCTAAGAACAACTAATTCTATCAAGCAACAAAATAAATTATACATTCCCTCTCCTGGTTGAGCTGAAACACTGCACAAAATTATTGAAAAGCTTCTCATGTAAAACCGAAGGAAAATACCAATTATCGCCCTGTTGCTGGTGGCACTTGGAGCGGTGAGAGCTCCGCTCTCGAGGGAAAGGGGACGGAGAATGGTCCGGGAGAGGGGCCTGAACTGAGGCAGGAGGGGCGGGATGCTGGGGAAGGGGAAATAAAAGTGATCACTTGGCAAAGGCGCTGAGAACATGGAAACCATGAGCGAGATTGGAATGAAGAGAAGCTTTGGGACACCCAACCCCAGTTACTGAACAACCAGAAAACAATGGCATGGCCCACTGGAGGTGATCCCCTCTTGATGAAACAATCCCCTCTGCTTGCAGAAAGGTCCCAGGGGCAGAGCAGACCCTGCCTGTTCAGCAGAGGGTCCAGAAAAGCAGTTTTTAGGGTTTAAAATATAACTCTGTATGGTAATGCAATGATTCCTATAGGCTGTATGTAAATGTGGTAAGATTTGTAGCTTACTCTGGATTGGTGAATGAAAATCAGAATATTCAACACAGAAGGTGATTTATTGTATTGCAAACGGCAACCAGACTCTCAGTGCTCGCCCTTTCCCTGGGGCTGGGACCCCCTCTCTCTGTTCTCTGCCCTGCTCTGGGCTGTGTCTGGCAGGCCCTGGCAGGTCTCTCACCCCCACAGGCTTTAATAACAAACCTCCTGCTCTAAGAACTGATCCCAGAGAACTCTCCTGTCTGTCCCCACCGTCCAGGACGAAACAGGACCCCCGGAAAACCTCCAGAACGGGAGATCCTCCATGTCAGAGTGGGTGCTCTTTGGGAATCCAGCAGGGTGGGTTCAGCACCCTGAGGGCACCTTCCTTCCTCCTTGCTCTCTTCTCTGCAGCCAGGGGTTGGATTTGGCTTTTCAGAGCAATGCTCACACTCCATGGGACCCTAGAAATCTTGGACTCTCCACCCTGAGCACAGCCTTCCCAAAGTGCAGCTTTAGTTGGTTTTCACCTATAAAACCGGGGTAGTGTTTTGAGTTCCTACCAAATAAATGTAGGCAGGAATGCAGTGGAGAAATTAATTTTTGTTACATCATTTAACAAAAACCCAACTCATCTGGCACGTTTTGTCATCACAATAGGAAAGGAATGGAGCTCCCCCTGCAAAAAGAATTTCTAGGAACGCAGTTGGAAAGCACAACCGAGCAGAACCAGCCTCTCCCACTGCTGTTCCAGCAGCTCCATTTGGTCCTGGCTGTCTTTCTGTCCATGCTCAGAGTAAATTGCTCAGAAACCAGCCAGAAATAAATGGGGAGGAATCGCTGTGCTGGAAGCAGCGTGCTTTCATTTGTCTCCCCCATCCAAGCTCCACCTGTCTGGCCTCTGGAGCTGACCTTTATTTAATTGGGACCAGGCTGGAGGGATCGCTGGAAAGCAGCAGCTCCGTGCGTCTGTTCCCCCACTGATTTGCGAGGAGAGGGTGGTCCGGGGCAGAGCTGCTGTCTGCGGTGGCTGCTGCTGTCAGGGCTCCCAGCAGAGCTCCAGGAGGAGCTGAACCAAAGCTCCCAGCGGTGCTGCTCACCAGGGTGGAATCGGGAGCGCAGCCCTCAGGCGCTCCGGTCTGCAGGAGAAGGGTGGTGAGAGGCAATTCCCCGGCTCAGAGCTGTCCCTCCAGCTGCCTCTGCTTTGTGCCGGGGGGTTTGGATACGGGAAGGTTGGAGGATGCTGCAGCACCGTGTGTGGAACACAAGCGAGGGGCTCTTCGGACAAACCCCGGCGCTGTGCGGGCACCGCTCTGCTGCGGGCTCCGGGGATGTGCCCGGGTGGAGCTTTCACCTCCCTCGGGCGCCTTTTCAAAATCAGCCTCTTTTGTGCCTCCCTGCTGTGGCCGCCGCACTCACAGAAAGGATTTTTAGATTTTTTTTTTTTTCAAGAAAAGGTGCTTGAAAAATGTTCTTTAATGAAATATTTTGGGGTGTGCAATCAGAATTTTTTTAATGATTCATGTCACCAGTGCAAAGAATTTTGGCTAAAGTTGAAAGTAAGGGGTTTTTTAATCAGCAACATGCTCGTTATTCACTTCCCACTCTGAGTCAAGACAAGAAAAACAGCAGCTTTCTGATGAAAAGAAGAGGATCCATCAGGTCCCACTCACTTTTCATGAACTAAGAACTGATGTCAGTGACTGTCAGATTTAAGTGATTTTCCCCATAAATCTCCTCTTTACTGGCAAAAAGGAATCATTGTTCCCTAACACTGCACAAGCTTTTTGTTCGGGTTTGCTGTGTATAAAATTTAATGAGAACAGGCACAGAACACATCAAGAGCCGAGCATGTGTCAGTAAGGAACCGTGTGTTTGAAAACCTTTTCCTATAATTATCTCCATTTCCAGCTCCCCGCTCGGGGAGGATGACGGAAGGGGCTGTGTGCTCACCGAACAATGGCTCCGGGAACGGCAGGAGCTCCTGGCCGCCGGATCGGGACGCGCCCGAGGCACAGGGACACGGCAATGAGCTCAGATGATTGAAAGTGAGGTGTCCCCAGGGCCGCACCTGTGTGGCTGTTCCTCACTTTGGAGATTTGGGTGCTGTCTGTTGGCCGGAACACCTCCCTGTCCCCACTGAGCTGCCTGGAGTAACCTCATCTGTCGCCTGTCGGTCACCCCGTCTGCTCTGTCCCAATCTGTGCTCTGATCTCATCCTGGGGAGGTGGTTCTGGTCCATCTCTGTCCCGGGAGGTGTTTCTGGTCCATCCCTGTCCTGGGGAGGTGTTTCTGGTCCATCCCTGTCCCGGGAGGTGGTTCTGGTCCATCCCTGTCTCAGAGAGGTGTTTCTGGTCCATCCCTGTCCCGGGAGGAGTTTCTGGTCCATCTTCCCCTCACCCCGATGGGCAGGGTGTGGGCTGGCAGCCCGGGGAGCCCGCAGGAGGGGTGACGGTGCTGCAGAGGGCTGAGGAGGCAGCGCTGTCCCTGGGGGGCTGCAGAGCAGCTGGGGCTGTGTTTGTGCCCCCGGAGCGGAGCCACAGCAGCCCCTCCCTGCCCAGCCCAGCACGCCGTGCCCTACAAACACAGCCTGCCCTTGTCCAGGGAGTCCAGGATAAACCCCAGCTGCAGCAAGGAAAGGGCCATGCCCTTGGACAGCTGCCTGAGCCCTCCCGAGGCTCACTGCTCCAGGGAACAGGGGTATTTTTGGGAAGCCTGTTTGACCCTGCAGAGCCGGAGGTGTCACCTGCAACTCACCAGCCTGTGCTGCCCTCAGGGGAGGAAAAAACCTCAGGTTTTGCCTTCATTTTGTGAAAGAAATAAGCACTTTGGCTCTCATTGTTTCAAGCAGAAGTACATTTTTTTTTTCTGTAGGGATGTTTATTTTGTGAAAATATGAGTAGCCGGGTTCTGGGCCACAGGAGGGATGGATGCAGCCAGGCTGGGAGCTCCTTTTCTCCATCCACCACTCGGTGAGAAAGGGCAAAGCTGGGGCTGAGAGGTCCCTGGTGCAGGAGCCAAGCAGCACTGCCAAGAGAAGAAGAGACACTTCATACCAAGTCTGTCAGAAATGCTCTCCTGTTTAGCCCCAAGGTGCAGAAAGGACCCCCTTCCTTCTTAAACTCCTTCTCAGAGAGGAGTTTGGGTCTGGCTGGACCTAATTCTAGTTCCAGGCTTGGTCAATAGTTTATTTAAAGGATTATAGAAGTGTAATTGAACCTCTCTACAAATCTGTCCTGCAGGATTTAGTATGGCAAACCAGATACATGCAAAATGAATTAGTTATTTCAATTGATGATTATAATGATTAGAATAAAGGACCTTAATCAGAATTATCTGCTACACAATATAGGTAGTTATAACTACAATTATAGTGCACTACTAATTAAATCAGTAATTTCAAAGGCAGCTTAATAATTATCAATTAGATGTTGAAGTTACTCCAATGTCTGAGAGTAAATCTCTTCTGCTCAGCCTCGAGGAGTGACCTTGAGGGGCATCCCCACTCCAGGGAGGGATCTCCAGGCACATTCCCAGGAGGGGCATCCTTGGAAATGCTCCAGGCCAGGCTGGACACTGGGGCTGGGAGCAGCCTGGGACAGTGGGAGGTGTCCCTGCCATGGCAGGGGTGGCACTGGGGGGGATTTAAGGTCCCTCCCAACCCAAACCACTCTGGGATTTTAAATGTTCTTCAGTGGTTATGGGTGAGTGTTGCCCTTGGACAGGTATTTTGCAACTGTAAAATTCAGCTTCTGTGATTCATCATCTTAACTCTTATGAGTATTCTTTTTGAAATGTCAAGATCCGTCATCTTAAAAGGCAGAAATCAATCAGCAAGTGAAAACAAGCACAAGGAAGAATTGTAATTTTTTAATGACTTTTGAGGCAATTAGAAGTTGTCTAACTCCTTGCTTCTACAAAACCCTTGTTCTAGAAAGTTATGTGGGAAAAAAGAAAATTCCCATCTGCCTGAAAGCTTTCCCTCAAAATCCTGGAGACAGGGGTGGTTTTCCCTTGCACACAGGGTAAAAATCCACCCTTTGTATAAGGACCATCCAGAAATATGTTGTGATTTTTGGGTGGAAATGATGGGGATCAACCACAGGAGTGAAATAAAGTGTTTTCTTCCCTATCCTCAATCCTAAAGCAAAGAGTGAGTATCTCATCTGTCTGTGACTGCCTGCCACGCTCCAGCTGCTAAACAGATCCATTAAGAACTGCATGAATCCTGACCTCACTTCAATTAAACACCCAACATGGAACTGGCATGAACCACACGGAGCCCAAAAGGTGCAGTGGCCACTTGATTTCTTGGCTTTTACCTCCTCACATCCTGTTCAGAACTGCCACTGGCGTCACTTTGGAAATGTTTACCAGGACTGTGCTTTAAGATCAGCATTCAATTAATAAAAAGAGAAAGAGGTCGTGCCCATAATTTGTGTTTGGCATTGGGGAACTTGCAGGTTGTCAATAGCATTTAAATTTTTTTCTCTCCAATCTATTAAGGTGTTTAATTTCATTTTAACCTTAAAGAGTTAGGGCTGGTAGTAGCCACCAACACTAAATTAACATAGCTGTTTGCAGTCATTAATTGCTGTGTCTGAATGGCAAAATAAAACAAAATGACAGAATAACCCCCTGATTTTCCCATCTCCCAGGCAGCATCTCCAGAGCAGAGGTTCTGGTGCTGCGAGAAGTCGTCTGCAATTAGGACTGAGTGATCTTTATGAACCACCCCGTGCCATGTGAGGTACAGCCCACGGCCTTCTCGGGTCCCTGATTTACTGCTTTTCATTTATATCAAAGCAGAGGTGATTTCCCATAGCGGGGCAGGGTGTGAGCACAACACAGCCCACAGAGTAAATTATTACAACCGCGTGGAGATGCTTTTGTAATGATGCCAGGATGATTTTTGTCCTTTTTTTTATACCCCTTTATACCTTTTTACAATTTCTGTATTCTCAGTGCCTTCTGCAGGATGGAGCAGGGGCTCAGGAGTGTGGGGTGGGGCAGGGGCTCAGGGCTCAGGGGTGTGCGGTGGGGCAGGGGCTCGGCAGAGGGGCTGGCAGCATCTCACCATGGCCAGGGAATAACACGATGTCTGTGTCCCTTGGCAGGGAGGCACCTTTGGGTGTGGGTTTTGGGAGCCAAGGGTGCAGCAGCCCCAGGGATCCCCACAGTTACTGATGCTGCCCCGCAGGAATTAGCCAGGGTCTGTTTGCTGTGCCTGGCACACCCCACAGTCCCTGTGCCAGCTGGCAAAGCTCTTCAGCTTAGACCCTGTGAGCTGAGGATAAAACTGACTTGTGAAACCTTCTCCACTGGAGAAAAGGAGCCCACGTCCTGGCCCTTGAAAGGAGAAGATGAAAATAATTTTTTTGTAACGTGGTAAAGGGTGACTAAATGGAAATGCTGAAGGTCCTTAAATAATAAAATGAAAATGAAGCTTTAAAAGGTGTCGTGGAGGTTTGTGTACTGAATCACTCAGGTGCAGGCAGTGTACATTGCTTCTTGCAGCACAAAAGCATTTTAACTGATTAACATGCTCCAGTGACTCTTTTAACTCCGCTGTTCTTCAGCTTGGGCACTTCTGTGAGCTTGGCACAAAGCAGGTGGTAAATGTGCAGCTTTTTCCAGCCAGGACTGTACCGAGGTGCTGGGCTTCTGTAGGAAAACTGCACAGTAACTCACAGAGGGCTCAGCTGGTGCCCAGCAAGAGCAGCAGTTCCTGCAGACAGCCCTGGGTGCCTCATTCCCAGCTGGTCTGGCTGCTCCCACACAGCTGTGGGTGCTGGCAGCACGGAGTGCCCTGTGACAGGCACGGCATTCCCCAGGGACTGTCCCCACCCGCGCCTGGCAGCTCTGCCCCCCAGCACAGCTCTGAGCTTTGAAGATGTTACTGAAATCCATTTCCACTGGAATCCAGGGGAGATTGAGGTTTGTTTAATTAGGAGAACACGACTGGAAATGAGACCAATGTCCCCAGGGTGGGTGTGGGGCAGAGGTGGGGCTCACCGGGGTGGCTGCGCTGGGCACAGCTCTCGCTTGTGGGGTCTTTGCTCACCTGCAGGCACTGGCAAGGCCAGTGGAATTCGGTTTCAGGCCTGTAAAAATGAACTGTATCTCAGAAAATGCGTGTCCCATGGAGCCAGGGAATCCCAGAATTGCTGAGATTGGAACAGCCCTCAGAGAGCATCGATCCCAGCCGTCCCCCAGCACTGACCCTTCCCCAGGAGCCTCTCAGCATGGCCAGCCCTGCACAGGGAAACAGCACAGCCTCAGAACTCCTCCCCTTTAATCTGGCACAGGCACCAGCAAACCTCGCTGCTCTTTTTCAAGCAGCTCTGCTGGAAATTATGTGATCTGGCCACCTACTAGAAACAATCTGGGGCTGTCAGGCCATGCCACAGAACATGGACAGCACACTTGGAATCAGCTTTGCATTGGTAATCCAGACAATCTTTAAGGTTTTTTGATAATGTACATAATCTTTAATGTCCCTTCCAACCCTAATTATTCTATGATTTTATATTTTACTTTTAAATCCCTGAGAGCAGAATAGTAATAGCCCTGATACGCCATCAAATTATGATAAATAAAGGATTTGAAAACAACCCTCCAAAAAAAGATATTTGATCATGGGAGGAAGAAATGTGCCAAACACAGTCTCAGAATTAAATTCCAAGTAACACTTTTAGAATCTCCCAGCCTTCCCTCTCCTCTCCTGCCCAGCAGCAGGGCCGAGGGTGCCAACCTGGGCTTTAATGGGCTGTTTATAGAGGGGACAGGGAGCAGCAGGTGACTGTTGATAACCGAAGTGTTGATGCAGACATGAGGCTGAAAATGTTCCTAAAGTTGCTGAAGAAGCAGGAAGGAAATGCAGGTTTCTTATTTGAATGAGTTTTACCTTTTTATGGAGACAGCTGAGGAGTGTCTCTGAAATGCTGGGAGCCTGAGCAGCACCACAAATAGATTCCTGAATCAAATGGAAATTAAGCTTTCTGCTACATTTCTGCAATAATCCATCCAAAGAGGAGCAGAAGCTACAAACCATAATAACAATGGGAGAAATTATACAGCCCCACCGTTTTCCCAGCACTGCTGTTAGCAGAACACTAGATTGATGTTGTACCTATTTTTATTTTTGCTGCTGGAACAGCCTTTGTCACAGAGAGGAGGCACACGAATTTCAATAGCTCCTATGTTTTGTGAAAAATGTGGAATGCTGCACTCATCTGACCTTTTCAGAATTTTTCATTTCAATTGCCTGGTCACCCCAGTCCTTTGCAAGAGGTTGGGCTCCTCTTTTAATGGGAAGAGGAGGAGTGCAATGGTCAACCATTGAAAATACTGCATATTAAAAAGGTCAACAGAGTATGGCATGGCAATGTGAAAATGAGACAATGCAATCCCAGATACCTCCTCGCAGTGACAAAAATTGTAGCAAGAACAGAAAATGTCACAACACAAACCCATTTCCAGAAGGGATGTGGTGTGTGCTGAGGGTGTCCTCGCTGTGCTCCTGCAGCCTGTCCAAACCTCGGGGCAATGAGGCTGCAGGGCTTATGGCCAAAGGGGTTTAGGATCACAGTCACAGAGCCGTGGGGTGGTTTGGGATGGAAAGGACCACGGGCAGGGCCACCTTCCACTGGACCAGCTTGCTCAGAGCCTGAGATTTCTGCACAGTCGAACTGTGCTTGTGCAAATGGTGTTGTTAAAGGGCCACAGAAACATGGCAAGTGTGCAAATTCCACAGAATTCTCCATTTCCTTGTCTGGGTGTGCTGTGCCATCCTGGGAACCTTCCCTCCCTATGGAGCAGAGGCAGAGGAGCTCACAGCTCAGCCTTTTCCTGTTCTGTGGCTCTGTGAAAAATATTTCAGAAGGGACAGACGTCCTGCCTGCTGGGGACAGGGAACAGCGTGGGGAGAGAGGCACTTCCTGCAGTTCCAGCCACCCTGGACACCTTCAGGCTCTTTAATATTCAACACACTCACCAGGGACTGCGGGTTCCCCAGCAAATGCCACAAAACCCCCAGTGTAACACAGCAATGATGGGAAGGGAACTTGGCTCCTCACCCACGGCCGCCCCTCTCCCCGAGGGATGCAGGAGGCACCCACCCCTGCCTTCCCTGCAGGGACACTCCTCACCTAAATCCCTCAGGTCTGTTTCGGGGTTTATGGGACAGAACCAACACTTCAGGCTCCATTTGCAAACTAATGTTGAGGAAATGCACATCCCCACTCTGTGCCAGGCTGAGGGAGGAGCCTGGGAGGGGAATGGCACAGCAAGTTCTGAAACACATCTTGGGAATACAAACCAGAGAGGTTTACACCCAAAATGATGGCTACACAGGAGCTGGGTGCCCCTCTGCCCACCACAGCTGGCTCCTTCCCTCTGTCTGTGACAGCAGGATGCGTGGCATGTGCTGAGTTATGCGGATCTTCATTTATTCCTTACAGATCCTTCATATTCTTTACAGATCCTTCATATTCCTTACAGTTCCAGGTCCCCCTTGATCCATTTCAATCCCATTTTCCAGACTCAGCGCTGATGTTAACCAAGTGCTGCTACTTCAAAAACACAATTGCATTACTGACTCATCCTTCATTTCCTGTCATAATGATTGTAATAGTTATTTTCTCCATGATAAATATTATTAGGTGCTGGTGGTTTTTTTCTCTCCCAGGTATTTCTAGTTGCCTTTTTATTTTTTTAACTTTGAACTCTCATGTCACCAGGCAGTACTCAGCTCCCCTGGGAGCACAGATCTGTTTGAGCAGCTTTAGGTGACTGGAGGAGAATAAGAACAGCCAGAGGTGGCTCTGGGAAGAAGGATGCCTGGGAGGAGGGAAGCAGGTGGCCACAGAGTGGGGGCTGCCTGGGGGCTGCCTGGGGGCTACCAGAGCATGGCTGGGGCTCACAGTGCCACACAGCCCCTGGCACCAGGGGGACTGGCTGTCCCTGGGGAAAAGCATCTCCCTGACCTTCTGCCAGCTCACTGGAGGGCCCCAGAGTGGTTTGGGTGGGGAGGGACATTAAAGCCCCTCTTGTTCTGCCCTCTGCCATGGGCAGGGACACCTTCCACTATCCCAGGCTGCTCCAAGCCCTGTCTGACCTGGTCTGTGACATTTCCAGGGACTGGGCAGCCACAGCTGCCCCTCAGTGACCCTCCCAGTATCCCACCCAACCCTGCCCTCGGTGGGTGGGAAGCCATTCCCCCTTGTCCTGTCACTAGTGCCTCATGAAGAATCCCTCTCCAGCTCCCTTTGGATACAGGAAGGAACCTGAATTATGGGAGATTGGTTCAAGCTTCTCAGAGCCTCTTGAGAAGACTTCAGATCAGGCCTTTCTAAACCATTCCCCTGCTTCTCTGCTGGATGTTAATTATTACTGCTTGCAACTCAGGAATTTTGTTCTCAGTCACATCCTAGTTTCATTCTCAATACATCTGAATGGCAAATTGTTCATTTGCTCTAATCACAGTGGGGTTAGGATCTTCGCTATGAAAGTGACAATATTAATTGCCTGGTGTGTGGTCTTCTGAAGAACAGAAGTTAGAAAGAATGATTCCACACCCCAAGTCATTAGGAGAAAAGCTCAATTCATTATCTGGGTGTTATTATTACTAATGACATAGTAATGGATTCCATACTAACAATAAATATCTTTTTACCAGCTCAGTGTTTTACTTAATAGCCTTTTTAACTGGCAGCTGAAGGTTTGTGCCCCCCCAGCTGGCACCAGCACGCTGCCTCTTGTGGGAGCTGCCTCCTGCCCCTCTCCACAGTGAATCCTTCATTTTGCACCAGTGTCAGCCACGTTGGGTGATTTTTGGCCATTTCTGTGTGTTTTGGCAGCTCCTGCAGGACAGGGGGATAAGGCAGCCCAGCACTGCTGCAGGGGCTGCCCTGCCAGTGTCCCATCTCCTGTCCTGCTGTTCACCTGGGGGTGGGGACACAGCCCCACATTCCTGTGCCTGCAGAGCACCCCACGGCGCTGGAGCTGTGGGCAGAACCCAAACTTTCAAGCCTGTCTATGAGAAAGCTCTTCTGGAATGACCCTGAACTCAGCACTGCCCAAGGGACCTGAAAGCACCAGGGCATGAAGCAGGATTTTTGGGGTTTGCTTTCACCAGGCTTGGTTTTGCCCCGTCAGAAAGGGGCTGTGCCCCTCTCCTGACCACCTCATGAAGCAGGGAAGGGGAAGTTGCAGTTTTGTATGGTGGGTGTTGTGGATGGGTTTGGGGAGACTTTGAGCCATTCAAGGGCAGCAGGTGCACTCCCCATCTTCCCAACAAACCCCTCAGAGCACAGGACAGGCTGGGGGCACTGCTGGAGAGCAGCCAGCTGGATCCCAAACCTCTGTCCCCATCTCAGAGGGAATCTGCTCTCGGAAAAACAACATTAAGAGACATTTCATTGCTGTGTCTTCTTATTTCCAGTCACAGGTAAACCAAGACAGTTCTGGTGGTGCAGTGGAATACAAAATGATTTATTAATGACAGGAAAATCTGCACCCTTGGATATATCCCAGAGCAAGTCTGGAGTTATTGGCGGGGTCATTACCAGCTGTTCTATTAGCAAGACCAGGAAAATATCTATTTTTAATTTAATTGAATTTCATATAAGTTGCAACCTGGCCTTTAACAGAGAGGCATCATTTGAATTTATCACAGAGCCAGGCACTGGCTTGAGGCTCTTGGATTCCATCTCCAGTGCTGCTGAAAACATTTCACCCCAATTGCATCCTGGCTTTGAATGCAGAAACTTTGACTAGAAAATCAGCACTTCTGCTTCGGTGTTTTCTGATTCAGCCAAACCTGTGCCCAGCAGGGACCAAGCATTGGACATTTGTTGCTGGAAGTGGCTGGAGGTGTCCAGCAGCTCCATGGGCAGCACGGGCTGTTCCGTGCCCGGTGCAGGAGCCCCTGGAGCTGGGATGGATCCTCAGCTCCCAGCAGCTCCAGCCCAGCCCTGGCTCCTCCACAGCCCCAGCATCCTCGGGAGCTGAAGGAGGGGAAAGGCCTGAGCCACGTGGGAATTGCAGCAGCTGACCTGGCACTTCCAGTAACAAAATTATGCCGTAGAAAAGCAAGTTAGTATTTTAAACATAGTGGAACTGTTTGCAATTTGTTTGTTTATAAAACAAATATCTACTTGGTACGACATTACATTGTTGAATTACTTATTTACAGCTCCAAATACCTGTGTTATTAGTGCTGCCTGCTGCTGCAAACACCAGATTAATGTTCACTTATTTCTCCACTTAGGTTGTGGAGATTGTATTATGACTTCATCAGTTGGCTTTGTTTTTCAAAGAAACTTATTTCAATCCAATTCCTTATGTCATGTTCCAGACAAATGAAAGCAAAGGCCCCCCATATTGTGGTGAATTCTGTAATGCTGTGGCTCCAGAGTGACGCCTTAAACAATCAAGCTAAATATGTCAGGGGACTTTTTAATACACTGCACTGATGAAGCAAGAGTATTAAATTTATTCAACCATGAAGAAGGCTTTGATTATCCCACACCTCAGCTGTGCCGGTATGTGTTGACCATGAGTGAAAAAAAATAGGAGAAAATGAAATGTGATTAGTTCCTGATGGGCTGAAATTCCTTTAATACGCGTAACAGGGAGGGAATTCATATTAACAGCTTCCATCAAGAGTTTATTTTTTTCATATCTACTCCACAACACAATGAATCAGTGTCTCCAAAGGCTGATAAGGTTCTTATCAATACCTGAATGGGAACAGGTGGGATGGCACAATTATTGCTGTTTTATTGTCTGCATTGTGCACAGCTCCCAAGCCCTGGAAATGTCCCCCCCAATTTCACTCTGGAAACAGAAGTGATGGTTGCTTTTGGCCATTTTTTTGTCAGATTTGATTGACCAGATTTGGAAAATTGATTACGTTACAAGGTTTTAAAAATTATTTTTGAGCTGAAGCTTAACAAAAGCCTATTTTAAAGAACTCAGTAAAAAAAAAAAAAAAAACCTGTAATGCACTGAGTGAGGCAAGACTTTATGCAAAAGGCATTGTCAGCAGCTGGAAAAATTATGAGGAAGTTTAAAGGCTAATTATTAATCACCTGGCTTTGGCAGCACCACAGAATTCATCTCCCTGTGTCCTAGGGGGCTGCTGGATTTGCAAAGCTACAAATGGTAGTTTATCTGAATTGTTTTTAAGAAAGGTTCTGGCACCCACATGCACAGTGCCAACATTTACAACTGAATTGTTACAACTCCATGTTTTACTTCTCTGCTGCCCCCACACTTGTTTCCCACCTGCTCGTTGTCGGTGAGGGAGCACAGGAGTTTCAACAGAATCCACAAAGAAGTGAGAAATCGAGTTTCAAATGCTCAGCATTGGTAATTTCTGTGCAGGGGAGGGAAAAGGGGTGTTTTCACAGGGGAACTTGGAGCCAGAAGAGAAAATAAAACTGCACTGCTGGGCACTGTGCTGGGGCCTGGCTGTCCCCAGGCTGCCCTTCCCGGGTCCGGCACCGGCACAGGGGCTCCAGGGTCACCTGAAACCTCAGAGCCCCTGGGACCTGCAACCCACCCAGTGCCACCCCTGGGACCTCCAACCCACCCAGTGCCACCCCTGGGACCTGCAACCCACCCAGTGCCACCCCTGGGACCTCCAACCCACCCAGTGCCACCCCTGGGACCTGCAACCCACCCAGTGCCACCCCTGGGACCTCAAACCCACCCAGTGCCACCCCTGCCCTGGCAGGGACACTTCCCACTGTCCCAGGCTGCTCCCAGCCCCAATGTCCAGCCTGGCCTTGGGCACTGCCAGGGATCCAGGGGCAGCCCCAGCTGCTCTGGGCACCCTGTGCCAGGGCCTGCCCACCCTCCCAGGGAACAATTCCTGCCCAAGATCCCATCCAGCCCTGCCCTCAGCTGGCAGGAAGCCAGTCCCCCTTGTCCTGCCACTACATGCCCTTGTAAACAGCCTCTGTGTGAAAATGTGGAATTTCAGCTGGGTGGGTGCTGGGTTTTATGCAAATCCTGCAGCACCAGGCTGGCTGCTCCCTGCGATCCCTGCGTTTGACAGATGTGAGAGCTTGAGAGCTCCAGTATTTTAGTGGCACTCATGCTGAAGATGATAAATGCAGTCTTCATCTGGCAACTTCAAGGTTCACTCTTTTTTTTTTTTACTCGAAGAGGAACATGCATATGGTTAAAAACACAACATTAATAATCCTTCCCCGCAAGCAAGATTGATACACGCAGCATAAATCCTCCTGCAGCCGGCGTGGCTCCTGGTAGGCTCGGAGTGTTTCTTTTGCCATCAATATTTGGGCAGAGGGCTGCAGTCCAAGTGAGGTTTTTTCCTTTCCCTTTTCAGAGGGGTGTGCTCCCAGCTGTGCTGGTGCTGGCAGGCGCTGGGCAGCCCTGCCCCAGCTGCAGAGCAGTCTCTGGGACGTGCCCAGGACTCAGCGCTGCGGGGATGGAGCGAGGCACAGACTGCTCCTTGGAGCACCTCAGTCCGTGCAGGACTCGGAGGGGCTGGGTCAGCAGCAGCCCCACCTGCCTGGCCCCTGTAATTCATGGACAGCATCATCTGCTGCCGAGCAGGAGAGGAGGGAGCTCTTCAGGACTCTCCTTGTCCGTGCTTCATTTCCCAGCAATAACAGAACGTTTCTTGCTCGTGTTTGTGAAGATGTCCTTTCGGGTTCAGTGAGGCTGCTGCCCCCAGCACAGGGGCCCTGATCAGCAGGAGCAGCCAGGGCTCCTCTCAGTCCCACCCCCATGTCGGGGCTTTATCCCATTATCCCATTATTGCCCCTGCTGCTCATGGCAGCCTCAGCCTTGGTGCTGAGCCTTGAGCACGGGTGGGGGAGAGGGAAGTGGGAGCAGAAACCTCCAGCCCCAGGGCTGTGGGGTCCTGCACCATCCCACCCTGATCTCCCTCAGACTGGGAGATACCTCCAGGGATGCCTGTGTGAACAATCCTGCCACAGCAAAGAATCCCTGGGGAATGAGATATTTGGCCTTCACTATGCAAGAGACCTTTTTATCTCCCATTTTCTTACAGAAATTGTGAGTGTAGGGCTGTAAAAGCATGGCCCCACCCACAGCAAGCTCAAATGGGAGCCAAGCCATTACTGAGCATGTGAAATAAATTTGGGGTACTGCAGGGAAACTGGGAAAAGACAGGGCACACTGAGCATCAGACAGGAAAATGAACAAGTGCTGCAAGTGCAGCCTTGATGGAAGCCTCAGAGGTCTCTGTGCTCTCTGAGCTGAGTGCTGCCTGCAAGAGGGCTGGAGCTGCAAGCAAATAAATGCTCTCTTGTTATTTGGTTTCTCCTGTGTTCATGGAAACAAAAATTGCATTAAGAAATACCTGACTTCACTATCAATTTTGATTCCCCACAGAACCCCAGCCAGGGCTCTTGGCTTTGGCCTCAGTGAAAAACTCCGTGGCCTGTGTGCTCCTTTTTCTCCTCACCCAGACAGTGGATACCAGGTGAAAAACAGGAGCCTCATGTTTCTGTAGCTCTTCATGATCCCACTGGGGAAAGCACTGCGGGGAGGAGGATCAGCAGGAATCAGCCTCCAAGCAAAGGCTCAGGGGCCGTGTGGTGCTGCTCCCTTTGGAGCCACTTTTAAACATGCAGGAGAACATCAGGAATCCCTTGATTCACAAGAGACAAACCTCCAGGACATTTTCTCCCAGTGCAATGGCAATTAAAGGGGGATGAGGCCGGGATGGCTGCTTTGGAGACCCTCCCAGTGCCAGGGAAGGGCTCGTGCAGCTGCTGTCCTCGGGGTGGGCAGTGGCTGCTGCCCTGGAATGAATATCCACAGGGATGTGCTGAGCAGCCTCTGGCTCTCATGTCAGCTGCAAGGAACCCTGTTAATATTTCAGTAGGATTCAGACAAAAGCAGAGATGAAAAAAAGTGAGAAGTTCATAGTGTCACAGAGGAATATTTGCTGATGGAGAGGCAGGCAGCTTTTTTTAAAAACTATGGGGGACATCGTTTGCAACTCATTCCTGAGAAGAGAGAAGTCCCATGACAGATTTCAAATCTTTGGCACAGCTTTATAACTTTATCAAAGAGAGGCATCAAAGCAAGAACTTTGTTCTGAAAAAAAAAAAAAGGAAGAAAAATAATCTAAAGAAACCACAACAAAATATAAGATCAGGGTAATCATGTTGTACCATCAAAAAGGTGCCATTTTTGTGCCTTTTGTGATGCTTTCTTTGTGACAGTTGGGTCTCAATGGCACAGTGAAAATACCTTGCTTGTCTTGTGATTGACAGGAAATTTAAATTCTTGCAAGCAAATGCCAGCAGGAAAACAATCTCAGCCCACATATTGCACACCTTAACGTGATACTGGATTTAACCGTCCTCCTTGGGAGTTAATGGGTAATTGGGCCCATATGGCACCCAAAAAAGTGCAAATTTGGGTTTTCAGCGGAAGAAGTCACCTGGGAAACTGTCTACATTTAGCTACTTATCAATATTCAATGCTATTGCCAAGACAAGATAAAGGCAGAAGATGGAAACTTGAGAGCTTGTGATAACAGAGGCTGAGAAGTGCAGCAAGAGAGAATTAACTGCAGCAGCTTCTCCTCATATTGACCCGACCATCATAACAGAAATAATGTCAACTGTTTTCTGTAATAACAGCACTGAATGGTCCAGGGATGAACACTGTTAACAGTGTTGCCTTTTATAGGCTTTTTTTCATCACTACATGTTTGATTAAAAACCTTATCAGTATTTTTCTCTCTCCCCCTTTTTTTTTTCTTTATTTCTTTCTTTGTAACCACCTTTCCATCAATTATCTCTGGGTGGATTGTCAGTGAAGGAGCCAGTGCATCTTGGATGCTGCTGGGAGTTCAGCTGGAAATGTTTGGTGCCGTGAAGCCAACCAAACCCTTCCTGGCTCAGGGGTCAGCAGCCCCAAGGAGACATCTGAGAATGAGAAATGAATTGTAGGAAGCCAGGATGTGACCTGAGTGGGGAGTGCTGGTGGACCAACACGATCGAGCCAATGGTCATCAGTGCCCAGGCCAGGCCTTGCTCCAGAGCGAGGGGCAGGGTTGCTGCTGGGATCACAGGAAGGCAGGGTCAACCTTCATCCTTTGCTTCCCTCCCACCAGAAGGGAAGAGCAAAGGAATGAACCTGGAGCCAGAATAACTCTTGGCTGGTTCCCAACACCCAGCCTGGCAGCGGCTCCTGTGGCACTCCTGGAGTGGCAGCAGAGAGAGCCTGTGGCAGCAGAGAGTGTGCACTGATCCTCCTTCCCTAAAAAGCACAGGATCACTGAGCTGGGAGAAGCCTTTTCACACCATCAAGTCCAACCATTCCCCAAGCACTGCCAAGGCCCTGTGTGCCCAAGTGCCACACGTTATTTGTGGCAGAGGTTTGCTCTCAAGGAGCAAATCCCCTTCCCTGCCAGGCAGTGTCCTCTCCCTCTGATCCTCAGGTAAGGTTAATCCTCAGGAAGGTGTCTCCTCCCTGCTGCTGGCAGTGGAGTGTTTTCTGCAGCTGCATCCCCTCTCTCCAAAGTCACATAACCTTGACAAAAAGGCAAGGAAGTAATTTATGTATTTTATTTTGCTTTGAGACAGCTTTGTCCAGGCACAGAGGCCCCAATTTTAATTGATTATACTGTGGTTTCCCTGAACTTCTGCAGCAAATATGATGCAGTGCTGCACCTCAAGCACCTGAGCAGGAACCTGCTCCAAAGACCTTATCATTCCCCTTTCTCACACATTCTTTTTGTGCATGTGTGTTTGGTATTTCACTCTTATGTCATCTCCCAGCCTGCTACAATGAACCAGTATTTCCTAACAAGAGCTATTTTCAGTCTCAGACCTAATAAAAAGTCTGTTTCACTCAAGGAGGTTGCTGGCCCTTCCCCTTCAGAGATGAAAGTTGTTGTTGTTTTGCAGCTGAAGCAAACAGAAAGTGTTTCTGCCCATGCTTTAGTCCCAGGCTGTCACTGATGAGAGGCTCCTTCCAGCACACACCAAACCATCCCCAGGAAATGGTTTCCCTCTCCTTCAGAGCTCTGCCTGCCTCAGTGCCCGGCCCTGGGGATGCAGCAGCAGCTCAGTGGTGGGACAGCTGCAGCCCCAGAGGTGCATCTGGCACTGCTGCAGCTGGAGAGCAGCACCCAGCCACCCCACATCCCTACAGCGTGGCACTGGCACTGCTGCCCAGGGCCACCGTCCTGGCAGGGCTCACACAGCGTGTGGAGGTGGCTGCTGGGGACGTGGTTTCATGGTGACCAAGGTGCTGGTGCCAGGGCTGCTGGCTGGTCTGGCTGGTCTCAGAGGGGTTTTCCAGTGGCTGTGGCTGCACCATCACACCCAGGCACAGTGCTGAGCACAGCCCCTAGCCCTGGCACCGTGGAGAAGGTGGTTTATTCCCTTCCCAGTGACTCCTGGAGCAGACAGGTGGGAGCTGCAGGCACCACCTGGTGCTTTCCTCACAAACCCTTCCTGCCCCAGCATCTGAGCCCCACACACCTGGCCAGGCAGGAGGATGGCAGAGGGACACACACGGGTGGTCCTGGCACTCACACCTGGGTGGGACTGCCCAGCTGAACGGGGCTGGGGCCTCCCACGTGGGAAAGACACCCCTGCTGAAAATGCCTTCTGAAAATGAAAGTGGGTGTCCTTTAGAGTGGCAGCAGTGCCAGGGTTTAACACACACACTCATTGTCAGCGAGGCTTTGCTCTGCACACACAGCTCTCATGTACGTGCCAGGAGTTGATGTTAAAACCCTGTAACTCGGTTCTCCTTATGTCAAGGCCCAGTTTTAGATAAAATTCTAACAAATAATGTCATTTCTCTACTCATTCATTTTAACAAATAATTTTAGGGATGACTGGATTCCATGCAGAGCACACTGCTACAATGTAACGGGGCTAATTAAGAGATTTCTGATCTAAGAAGTGTTTAAACACATTACAGGACCAACTTTAGGCATGCACACAATTTCTTGGAGTATTTTCTTCTCTTTTGCACGTCCTTGAGGACAAATATTCTGCAGAGCTGCCTCCCCCCAGCACTGGGAAAAGGCAAATCCTGGCACATCCAAAGAGGAGAATCCTCTCCTCCTGATGGCGAGGACAGGAGTTGATCAGGATGGGAATTCTCCCTCCTTCCTCTTGCCTGTGAGGAGCAGCCCAGTCCCCTGGACAGGTGTCCCTTTGCTCTGTGCAGCCAGGACTCCTCTGAAGTGCTGACAGCTGCTGGGCTCTGTTTGTGCCTCAGCTACAGCTGATTCGGGGGATTCGGGCACTTCAAAGCTCTCTGTTGATCATTTTCTCCACGTTAGACACATTTGAAAGTCAAATGATTTTTCAGTGGAAAATTCTATTGTCATCTAAATCAGGTTTGTTTTAAAACATCAAATAAAGTTCAATGAAATTTTGGTTTTAAAACACTGAAATCAAGTATTTCAGTCGTGCGACACATTTCGTTTCAACAGTTTAAAAGGAATGTTTTTGATCTTCCATTCCCAAAGAGCTTGTCCAAGAGAAGCCATTAGTGCTTACACTTACAAAAACAAAGACTTTTGAAGATTATCATCATGACAACATTTCAATTTCATTAACGTAAAATAGTTTTACTAATGCAAAATGACTTTAAGTTGTGCTAGAATTTTTTATTTCTAATTTGAAGATGGAAAATTAATGCATTGAAAAAGAAAGCAGATCCTGCAGATACATGAGAATTATCATTTGTTAAGCCCAAACCAAATTTTGCTTTAAAGTCAGAGATGATTCAAAACATTAGCACTAATTAGAGTAAAACCTGGGGATCCAAAGCAGCTATGCTCAAATAATTTAATTTACAATATTACTAAAATCATTAGGCTGATGATAAATGGGAACCCAATGGGCATCGAGTGGGAGCAGGGAAAGGATGTTCTTTAGGTTTGAAGCGATGCCTGCAGGAAAGGTGCCAGTGCTGGGGCACTGTCTGTGCCCAGGTGAGAGCCTGGGACACCAGGGACACCTGCAGGAGGTCAGGCTGGGACAGAGGGACAGAGGGACAGAGATCTCTGCTCCTGCTGGGGCAGGGACCCTGCACCACGAGGATGGAGCTGTGTGAAGTCAGGCAGAGGGGAGCACAGCCCCTCACATCTACTGCAGCTGGAATTAACAAGGATGGTGCAACAGTCCAGGGTGAATAAAGTCCTTTTTTCCAACCCATAAGCACTGATCCAAAAGCCAAACCCTCCTCTTCCTGAGACCTCTGCAGTGCAGTCTGCAAATTTCATTTAAACAAGTGTTTCCAAGAAACTTCACAGTGGGAAGGGACACTGCTCCAACTCCAGTGATCACACTGACAGGGTCTGAAACCAGCCAACTGGCCCTGGGTCTTTGCTGAGCCAACCCTCGACAGGTCTGGTCCCTTGTGCAGGGAGGCTCCTCCTGCCCAGCCCAATATTGCAGGAGAAGCTTTGTGTGTGCTCAGGGCCCATTGGCAGCACAGGGCACAGGCATCCCAGGGCACAGACAGGTTCCCAGGAATGAAATAATTCCAGCAATACAGCAAACACAACGTTGCTTCAATCTGACCTTCAACATCTTGCATCTACTTGAATAATGCAGAATTATTTTTTAAATAATAACTCATCTATCTTTAACCAGAAGTTCCCAGCACTTCCTTTTCTCAGGGACTGCCCTGTGGGCTTTGCTGTTCGGGTGGTCTCTAAGGTTATTGACAAAGATGGGATGTAACATTTCTATCAAGGGTTTGTTTGCAGAGGCACTGACTCCTCTAAATGAAACAGCAGACGGTGTTTATTAATCTGAAATGCTTTACAACATTTTGGTTTGAAAAGACAGCAAACAGTTTCTCCAGGATTGTTTTTTCTAGTGGAAATGCTGATAATGATTTTATTTTCCTTTTTTCAGAATCCCATTTTCCTCACAAGGGGAATGTAGTCTTTTAATGTATGTTGTATTCCTGTTAAACACATTTCAGGAGCCGTGTGTGCACATGAAAGGGCTCCTCTGCACTGAGATGTGTCACTTGTGATACCCAAGGACAGGCAAGAGTCTCCCAAGTGCTCCAGCTGGCAGCTCCAGTGCCTGATATTCCATATTTCAGTGTGCCTGCTGGCGTGCCCCGTGCCCAGAACAGGGGTGGAAATCCCCCAGGCTGCAGCCCCCACACCCACCCGGGGGCCAGGCTGGGGCTGGGAACAGAGCCCCAGCTTGCCACGAAGGCTCTCGGGTCACTGTGCAGTGTCCTACCACAGCCAATGGCTCCAGCTGGAGTTCTCAGAACCCCCTGATTCAGGAAAACCTGTCCTGTGTGTCTGCAGAACACAAATCCCACCTGGCAGCAGCTTGGGAGCTCTCGGGAGCCTCAGAGGGTTCCTCAGGTAAGGCAGGGGGTCAGGAATGGGCTCAGGAATGGCCTCAGGAAAGGCAGTGATGTGTGCACATCTGGGCTGAGGGGTGGGCAGAGCAGAGGTTTGGGAGCCAGAGGTGGTGCCTGAGCCTCCTGCCAGCCCTGCTGTGTTTGCCCAGCCCCTGCCTCCTGCACGGAGGGACACCAGGAGGACCAGGCTTCCCCTGGACAGCAGCTCGCTGCCTTTCCTGCCCAGCTGCTTGGAAAACAATCCCAGTTTTCCAAAACACACCACGGCCAGGCTGTGCCCTGGAGGCTCTTCCTGCTCAGGGTTCACCACCCCAAAGGCTCAGGTGAGGGCACGGCCAGGCCCCCCTGCCCTGGTGCATCCATAAACCACTTGTTTCCTTCAAGCACCTGGGACTGGTGTCAGGAGATAATTCTTCCCTTATCCCTTAAATCCTTCTACCTACAGAAAGTGACAGCTGCTGATGAAATGACAGTGTGAGCCAACCAGTGATGGCTGTGGGCTGTCAGCTGGGATAACGGGAGAGCTGGGAAGGTTTAATTTCAATTTGAAATGATTTTACACGGGAAAACCATGAGTGATGGGGTTATAACAGCAGCTGACAAATGGGACCATATCACTTCATGTTTGCTTCTTGTTAACTAACTCTTCACCTTGCTTCCTTTTAATATCACCTACACTGTTGGAGTCCTATTTCACTTTAGATCTTCCAAAGTGCTGGGGAAGAGATGCTCCCAGTGTTTGCCTTCTGCAGAGCAACAAACCCAGGGAGCCTCCAGCTGGCACTGCTCTGTGCAAACAGCAACTCACTGCCTTGATTTCAGCTCTGAAATGGGCAAGCACAATGGCCCATGGCAGTGTCAGACACACCTGGAATGTTGGGCAGCTGGAATTGCCAGAGGATGGAAATGTACCATTGGCCAACCTTGCCATAAATTCTGTATCTTATGAAGTTCAGTGAGGTGGAATTCTACAATGTCCCGTGCAGGTGTCCAGGTGTGCTGCTGGCAGTCAGGAAGTGCCACTGCAGAGATTGGGTTGGTCCTGCAGAGCAGCTCCCTGCTCAGAGAGGGCACCCAGAGAGGGCTCAGAGCTGGGGCTCAGCAGGGCACAGAGCCCACTTCCATTCGTCACAGGCCCGTGTCCCCTCCTGCCTGCAGCCTCCAGTGGCTCCAGGAAAGCTGGGGAAAAGAAAGAACCCTGGGGATGGCACCGTTCTCAGCTGGGAACACTGTGGGAAAGGTTTGGATTGGTGGACCTTATTGGGGATTGTCTATCTGGTCTGTTCAATTTTGCAAGAGGAGGATTTTGATTATACAGTAATGTGAGCTCAGGAGCTTTGAAAGTGAGCAGCATGTGAGCCTTCACCACGTTTCCTTGTCTCAGAGTGCCCAGCCCTTTATTTTTCTCTCATGACTCCTTAGCTAACATGACGTTAATTGTGATTGGAAAATGATTGAGCCTGTGAATTGTGAGACTGCTCTCACTTCAAAATGTAGCAAGTGCTGCTCTGATTAGATTGCTCTCTCCTTTCATTGCTGAACAACTTGAAGCTTAAAAAGAATTTAGAAGTGAATAATATTTGTGCTGAGAGACTCTTTCCTGCACACTGGTGAATACATGCATGAAAGACAGACCTGCTCTTACACCCAGAGTGAGCTCTGCCTTTGTGTTCAGAGAGGGGCCATGAAGCTGGTGAAGGGCCTCAGTTCTCTTTCTTGGAAACAAATGAAAGAAATCCCTCCAGGATCAGTGAGGTTGGAAAATCCCTCCAGGATCACCGAGCCCAGCCTGTTCCCAATCCCCACCCTGTCCCCAGCCCAGAGCACTCAGTGCCACCTCCAGCCCTTCCCTGGGCACCTCCAGGGATGGGCACTCCAAACCTCCCTGGGCAGTTCCAAGGCCTGAGCACCCTTTCCATGGGGAAATTCCTGCTGCTGTCCCCCCTGAGCCTGCCCTGGCTCAGCCTGAGGCCGTTCCCTCTCCTCCTGTCCCTGTTCCCTGCGAGCAGAGCCCGACCCCCCCCGGCTGCCCCCTCCTGTCAGGGAGCTGTGCAGAGCCACAAGGTCCCCCCTGAGCCTCCTTTGCTCCAGGCTGAGCCCCTTCCCAGCTCCCTCAGGGATTCTCCTGGGGCTCCAGACCCTTCCCAGTTCTGTTGCCTGCGGTGGATACGCTCAGCACCTCTGCGTGTTGCAGGGAAGGCTATTTGCTATTTTACAGCTAATTAATGTTAGATGAGCACAATAATTTTCACCCTTCTCCAGAGGGTGAAAATCAGTGAAGCTGCATTTCACTGCAGAGCACTCTGCCAGTGTCCTTTGGGTGACCCAGCAGTGCATTGCAGGGAGATGAATTTTACTTTTTAAAGACACTTTTTTGTTAGTGAACAGCAGTGTCAGGAAGGGAGAGGCTTCCAGAGGCGGCCTTTCCTCTGCACAAGTGTTGCATTCCCCCTCGGCTCCCAGCCCCTGACAAAGACCAGAGACCACTTTTAACAACAAGATGCACAATTCTGCCTTGTCCTTTATTTGGTGAAGAATCCTGGTGATCCTGCAAAGTTCACAGCTCATGGCCTTGAGCTCAGCTGTGCTCAGGGAGGATGGGGAGGAGCAGGGTGTGCACAAACCACCCCAGGAGTGGGGACCAGCACCCTGAATCTCCTGGGCAGCCCCCAGAGCAGCTGTGACCAGGTGATTCTCACCACGAGAATGCCCAGAACGAGAACCCCCCAGGAAAATTGGCTCAGTTCCCCTTCTGGGGCAGCACCCCTAAAAACTCTTCCCTCAGAAGGTGGGGCTGCAGTGCAGGGTGGGCTCTGTCTGTCAGAGCAGATCTGCAGCTGCTGCACTGGGCATTGCCAGGAACTGCCCTAAAACACTTTGCTTAGAAAAATTAATAACTCGCCTTTTAAGTCCTCTTTCTGGAGCCTGCACAACTTCAATTGAAATGATAATTTTAAGAATTAAAATACAGCAGAGAAACAGCAACGACTTTATCAAATTATAAGTAGAGAGAACGTGTTTTCCTTCAACCTTTGTAGTGAAAATTATTTTCATATTAAAAAAGAATCAAAGAACTGTTACTGTATTCCTGGGGTTTTAAAGAAGTAACGAGCAGTAAACTCCAGCAATTATTCCCATACATTATTGAATGTCACTGTTAAACAACTGCACACTCTGAAAAGGAAGAGTCATCAGTTCAGGGAGGAAACTTTGGGCTGATTTCCCACTCCTTCCCTCTGATGCCTGGATAATTTTATGCACAGCATCACCAATAAAAGTAGAGTTTTCTTGATATCTGTTTGACTATGAGTTTAACTGAAAAGCTTTAATACCATCTTGTGTGTTAATTCAAGCAGCAAAACCCCCTTTTGAGCTCCTAAATGATACAAAATCAGATCTATTATCACATTTCAAACACGATATTCACTGACACAAAAGGATTTGTGCTGCTTTACCCATCCACTACCTCAGAGCTTGCAGTTGTCTTTATCCTCAGCAACAATTACCCCAGCGAGGGCAGCTTTAGTGAAATGCCACACTTTAAACCCCAGAAACAAGATCAAATATCCAAAGTGAAACTGCCCAGATCCTTTGGAGGGTCAGGGGGAAAGATCCCTTTGGAGTTTTCTGTCAAATGCTTTATTATTCCTGATAGGATCTAAATGATAATCACGGTGGCAATATGTTTCATTTATTATATTTACATCCAAGTGAGTGTGTTGTTGTTCCTACTTACAATTTGACATGTTAAACCCCACTCTAACAGGAAACCAAAAATGCAATAAATTGTGATCCAGTACAAAATCTTAGAAATTAATAGAAATCCTATTTTTTTTCTAATAAAAATAGTGCTTATTTTACTCCTAATTCCTACTTCCCTGCGATTTCACATCCATCTGTGCACAAGGATGCCAACTGCTCTCACCCTGCACGTTCAGAGCCAGGCAAGCTGTGGGAGCTGCTGGGGTGACCACAGGAAACCCAGTTGGCTTCTTGGGTCCCTGGCAGGGCTTTACAGCAGTTGGGGGGAGGGCTGGTTCCAGAGGTGTGCATCTCCATCGAGAGCCTGACACAAACCATCCCCTGAAATGAGGAAAGTTTTATAAAATTCTTGTCTGAGGGAGCACAGATCTCCTGGAAGGAGGCGGTGGTGAGGTGGGGTCGGGCTCTTCCCCCAGCAGCAGGACAAGCACAAACAGCTGCAGGGTGCACAGGGGAGGTTCAGGTTGGATATTTGGGAAAAATTCCTCACGAGAAGGCTGGTTTGGCATTGGAACAGACTGCCCAGAGGGGTGGAGGGGTCAGCACCTCAGCAAACACCCAGACGTGGCACTTTGTGGCCAGGGTCAGTGGGCACGGGGGTGATGGGTCAGAGGCTGGGCCCAGGGAGCCTGGAGGTGTTTCCCAACCTCAGGGATGCCCTGTTTGTGTGAGATACCCCCAGGAGAGCCATCTGCCAGCAGGACAGGGAGCTTTCCCACTAACACAGGGACTGTTTGTCTCAGGCCTTGCTTGTCAATTAAGGAGAAATTTCTAACACCCCCAGAACGGGGTGGTAGCTGAGACTCAGGCGATCACAGCCTGCTGGTGATAACAGGTGTTGTTAAGATGAAGTCCAGGCTTTATAATGTAAACAAATCATTAAAATTGTGGAAACAGTTATAATCCATTTTATAAAAACATCCTGAAGTCCTTCAGAGGTCACTCGCTCTGTGGTATGATCAGGAAAGGAAGTGACAGTGCCTAAAAAATACCAGGCAAAGAATCTTCAAATGACCTACAGGAAAACTGCAGAGATTTTCATGGAAATAAAATGGGATAAAGGGAAAATGAACAGCACGAGGGGTAGAGACTCAGAATAATATTAAGGCAATAAGAAAAATCAGTATCTAGCAAGAATCAGAACAGCAAAGCCTACTTTTCTAATTAATAAACTGAGGAAGTGTAATATAAATAATGCCAGACAGGGAGGGTGTACTGGAAATTGATCCTGTCAAGCCGAATTGACATCTTCTTTTAATGAGGTGATGAGCTTGGTTGATAAAGGTAATAGTGTTGTGGTAATGGGTGTCTGTACAGCATCTGAATTGCAGCACGTCACATTTTAATTAAGCAAGCAGAACAATGTAAGGTGCAGACAATAAACACGCCGGGCACTAACGAGGAGGCTCTGGCTCTGTGGATCCCAAACGCTCTCACCCCACACACTCTGGCTGCCTTGCTACAGCAGCTCACACCAGCTGCTGCCTATGGCCCTTCCCAGCCTCCTGCTCCCTGTGCCACAGCACTGGGGCAGCGTTTTTGAACTCCAGCTAGCAGGAGAAACGCTTCTCTGTGCTCTCTCCATCTCAGATGCTGCTGTTATACACAGCTTTTCCTTTCTTTCCTTTTTTTCCCCCCAAAGCAATGTGAGCTCTCTGCTTCTGGTTGTTCGAACCACATTTCCCCAAGTCCAGTGGACTTGTGATGTTTATCCCCTGTTGATTTTAACAGCAGAGGATCCACTCTTTTATTCCCTCAGTCTTTGCTCTGTGCATCATTCGTGTCACAGCCCTGCCAGCTGGACCACGGGAGCAGCGTGGTGGGAAGGTGGGAGTCCCAGGAAGAGCCTGGTACACCAGGGATGATTGCCAGCACTGTGCTCTGGGGCAGCTTCTCTGATCAGCCCCAGCACTGCTTCTCCATGTTCTCTTCGATCCACCCTGACACCAGCACTGATTTTCTCTGAACTCCTGCACTCCGGAGTCTCCAGCATCTCAGAGCTCTCAGACATCTGCAAATCACTCCTTGGTCAGGAGCCAGGAGTCCCCTTCTCCTCTCCCACCCTGGAGAACCCTTCCTGGGGGCACTGCTGGGGCAGCTGTGGCAGTGTTGGTGGGGATCCCAGTACTGGGCAGCTTCCCACAGCACAAGGACGGGATCATTTCTGGCCACCAGAGCCCCCCTGACAAACCCAGAGGCTCCACTCGGCTGCCACGGGGGCTGTGGCCTCAGCCTCCCTTGGCACTGAGAGGTGGGGATCTGCTGGCTGCTGAGAAGGGCAGGGGAACATGTGCTGTGTTATTTTCCTCAAGGGAGAAGTCTGGAGTGAACACAGAGAGAAGGCAAGATGGGAATGTGTGGGGAACACGGTGTGTCTGATTTTTCCCTCTCTGCTTTGCTTTGTTTCAGGCAGTGACCCTTGTCTGACAGCACTGCTCTGCCCATGAAAGGCACTGAGCACAGACAGTGCTCACATGGTGATTTTGATAGTGTACAATATCCTTAATAACATATTCATTTAGTGTTTGATTGATGTGAAGTTATTTCATCTTCTGGCTGGCTGTTTTCAGATGATGAGTATGAATCAGAATCTATGATTATGGCAATCCATTAGACATACCCCAGCCTTCTGTCTCTCCCATTCTGAAGGCTTTCTTAACACACTCACACTTACATTTATAAATACACACGTAGCACTGTGTATTTATTTAACTGAATAGATACTTTAACATCTATTTAATTTAATATATATGTATTTATGTAGATATAAATGCACACAAGCACTGGTGTCGGTGCTGGGTGCCAGAGAAAGCAGAGAGCCCCTGGATCTCTGGAATTGTCCAGCGTTGGGTTGGACTGGGCTTGGAGTAGCCTGGGATAGTGGAAGGGGTTGGGGGGACTGGAACTGGATGGAATTTCAGGTGCTCCCAGCCAAGGCCATTCTGTGACTCTGTGATCCAGTGCAAAATGTCAGGCAGGGATGTGTGGGAAGCACTGGGAATGTGTAGGAAGGTTTCATTCCACCTCCAGCCCAGGTGACTCCTCAATAAAATCAAAGTGCTGTCACTTCAGGGAGTGCAGCAGAAGGTGGGTAACAGACTGGGATGTGCACTGCTGTAACAAGCAGGACATAACTGCCCTTAGCACCAAAATGCAATTTGCAGTCTTGCTGCAATGAAAATAATCAGGCCAGGATTTGTAGGAGAGGAGCAGCAACTCCTCCTCGACAATCAAGTGCCCGACTCAGAGCTCCTGTAGGGACTGATGTGCAGAGACACTTCTGGAAACATGACTGCCTTCTGAGCTCGGCCTCTAAAAGCTGGAACACCCCAAACCACAGCTGATCTTGGTAAATGCTGTCCTTAAGGACTCTGGCAAAAATTAGGAACAGTGTGAAGGTCTAATTTTCTGAATGACAGAGTAAATCATAACTGGAGGCAGTTGCTTAATTAAGGCTGTGCAACTAAATGACTTCTCAATGTTCTGGCAGTTCCAAGCAAGCCAGAAGTCATTTCAGGTCAAACAAAATGGTTCATTTAACCCAGAGCAAGTCCATGACGCCTCATGGCCACCAATATAATTTTGTCTATCAAAACCCCAATACTCCCTTTCCAGCTACAGGTGCCTGGGGCAGGATGGTGGGAGAGGCTGAGTCAGTCAGGATAACCCGTGCAAAAAAGGGAGGTTATGGACACTCTTCCTGGGCAAACAGACAATGAGATATAAGTAAGCACTAATTTCTTGTTAAGAAACCACTGTTAAGGACTTTTTAGGAAGAAAAATGTTCAAGGGCTCCTACTTGAAATATTGAAGGTAATTAAAGAAATAACTGACAGCCAATTTTGGAATCCCTTAAAGCGTCAGGGATGTGTTTGGCTCTCACAAACGCCCACCTGCCACCCCTCCACCCTCCATCCCTGCCAGCCTGGCAGCAGATGACTGCAGCCAAAGGTGGGGTTTGCCCTGCTCAGTAATGGTTTATTCACAAAACCCCCTCAATATAAATGATGTTCTGTGAGTTTGGAACTGGTTGGCACCTCCCTGCACCTGATGCAGAGTGTGGGAAGGGGCAGTGAGGTCCCCAGTGCTCCCCTTGCCTGGCAGATGGGGCGAGGACACCCCTGGCTGTGCCCAGACCCCCCTGGGGTGCCCCACCTTGCAGGGTCTGGATTTGCCTTTCAGGCTTGGCTTGGCATTTCTACGGGTGCCAGTGCCGATTGTCCTGTAAAAAAGCACAGATGGGGAACCTATACGTAGTCAACAAACAAATCAAAAGGGCAGGGAGCGGTGCTCACACGTGAAAAGAGAGGTGTTTGTGATGTCTGGCTTAGCAGTGTTCTTTATTCCTGGGCAAATGCCGTGGCCGCCTGATGTCAGGTGCCTGCACCGGATAAAATCTGACTTGGAGATAAATGGAAAATCTTACACATCCCAGTGACAGCGATAACACCTCTGGAGAGAGGCCAAAGCTGGCAAGACTCACGGGTGACCCCAATAAATGTCTTATGATTAAACCGTTGCTTCGGACCCGTCCCATTTCCAGGCTCAGCCGAACGTTCCTCCGCCGCTCGCCTTCCCGATGAGCCGGAGGAGGCGGGAGGAATTCCCGAATAAACCCCTATTCCCGACTATTCCCGTCTCGCAGGCAGGCAGCGGGGTGTTCAGCCATTCCCGGTCTCCTCTCAGAGCATCCCTGCCCCGCACCCCGGCGGGTCCCCCGCCCGTCGCCCTCCGCCTCTCCTGCAGCGGCTCGGGAGGAGCGCGGCGCTTTATTTAGAGCCAGCCGCCGCCTCCCAGCTCCATCTTCACACTTGAAAGCACAGGATGAGCTGAAGAGAAGTGTTTTTCGCTTTAAACAGTTCCAGAAGCTGAGATTCCCGAGCGCTCCGCAGCAGCTCCCGCGGATGTTGGGGTTCGCACCCCGGCAGGCGCCAGAGCCGAGGGGCGAACAGCTCCTGCACGGAGCCGCTGCTGAGCTGGAAGGGAGCGACAGAGGAGAAAACGAGCAGCAGAGCAGCCAGCAGTGCTCTGCCTGGGGAGAATTCCCAATTCCACACCCCTCCTCTGCTCACTGCCGGGGATTATTTCGTGTTTTTCCCATCAGTGATGTGATCCGATTGACCTCACCTCCAAGAAACTGCTCCCTCGGAAGAGCAGACACGTTGTCATCGACTTTAAATAACTCTGAACGCTGGACAAAAATGGCATGTGTTGCTATAAATAGACCTCACACCTTTCTAACAGTCAAAGGCTCCATTTTTAAGAGCTTTACTTTTTTTTTTTTTTCCCTCCAAAAATCAGTGATCTGAAGGTCAATTTTAATTTCCTGTGCACATCAAATGAACTCATCCCCTCTCAAACAGTCACCTGTGGCTGCAGGGCGGACCAACATAATTCCATTTCCACCCTAATTCAGCAAACTTATTTTTCACGAGGTTAAGTCTCATTGACTTCAGTGGACACTGAGCATTACCTTAAATTATTAATGCACTTAAGTCATGGACCGAAATGAAACCGTGGTGAGGAATACTGAGAGCCACTTGCACGAGCCCCTCAGGTATGGAAGAATCAGTGCAGATCGTGGATGTCATGGAAACTGAATTTTTTTTCTCAGGGTGTTTTCAGGGGTGGGGATTTTTGTTGCATTTGGAAAGAGAAGCAAAAGGGGTCTGAGGGATGAGAGCACGAGGTTAATTTAGTGAGCTTAGTCAACCTCTTTGACAAAACAAGGAACTTCCCACAAAAATTAAATGTGCAGCCAGGAGGCCACGCCAAAAAGCTGAATTTATGATATGTGATTTCTCAGGATAAGGATAAATAAAATTTTAGAATATTTCAGCATTTCTGAAATGTATCATTATGAACTCTGTGCATTCCACGTTTTCTGGGATCACGTGCTGAGCGCTCCCATGGCTCACACACAAACAGCTCCTTACTCTTTTCTTTTTTATGTACTCACATGATAGCACTGAAATAAAATTCCAAATTCACATATCTTTACTACATCAAACTTAAAACTGCACCTAAAGGATGGCTGTGACAGATTAATGGCACCAGCACTTGTGGTGAGGATATGAAAAGTGATATTCTCGCCTATATCCCATGTGCATATTTATATGGGGAATGCCATAAATATCCTTTGGAGATGCTGGCTTGTCTGCACGGCTGCTCCTCCCAGGCCACACAAAATGGATTTACGTCATGTTCCAGTCCACCCCCAACCTGTGCAACAAAGAGACCCAGGGCTTGTGTGGCTGTACCCCACTCCCAGAAACCACAGACATTTATCAAAATTTTTACCTATTGCATGAAAAAAACGAATGTGCTGCTCTGCACCAGGCAGGAGAGACCCTCAGTCCTGGGCAAGAAGCTCTTCTGGTCATTTGTTCACTTCTCAAGCCGTAGTGTTTTGTGACAAACTCATTTTCCAAAGCACTCCCTATATATTACATTCAACCTGCTGAATCTAAAAGAGAATAATTTTACAAAATTAAGGTACCTAAAAGAGAGAAGCAGAAAGAAAAACAACTTCAAGGGATGTGTGAGTTAACCTCAGCCATTTCCCACTTTAACTTAAAACCTCATTTAGCTCCTAGACTTGTCACATCAGTGTGACCTCAATTAAACCCATTTATTCCTCTTACACGGCCCCTCTGCGTTCGCCTCTTTGTTTTACAATGCAAGCTGCGAGAGGATAAGGAATAATTCCAATTATTCCCCGTGTGTGCTGGCGGATTAAGGATGACATATGGCCTGGTGGAGGGTGTCTGGAGGAGAAGGGGGACTCTGGGAAGCCTCTCCCTGTCCTGAGGCACCGCTGCCTGTGCCAAGAGCCGGAGCCTGGGCTGCTGCACTGCCTGGAAGTGGGGGCAGCGTGGTCTGAGAGGCACAGCTGGGGTGGTCATCGGGGGGGACACATCCTCTGAGCCTCTGCCGGCAGCGGGCTGTGGGGCCAGGGCTGCCGTGCTCCAACACACCCCACACCCATCCACTGTCACATCCTGGCAGCAGAGGAGTTTCAGCCTCTTTGCCCACCAAAAGGATGAATTCGGTGTCTGTCAGTGGCACGTCACGGTGCACACTCCACAATACTTAATTTTTAAACAGGTTTTCTACATAGAAACATTTTACTTCTAATATTATATTTTTACCCTGATTTCCTCATTAGGTGTGCTGAAAAACAGCAGCTCTGACATTGCCCTAGTCTAGAAGACACTGTAATGACACAAGCAAATCTAAAAGGCTTTCAGAAGCCACCCCAAAGCAGCTTCTTTTAAAATAAAACAGCAGAGACCCACCAACAGAGTCATTGTGATTTATGCCGTTTGCAATTCTGGCCCACACTATTTAACGGCTTTTATTAAATATTTAATTATCCTTTTGAATACTTTCCTTGATCTCTGCCCTTTTCTCCTGGGACGGGTTCCCAGGCAGCCAGCACTGACACTACTTCTATGAGAATATTAAATGTTTATAGTGATTTTTATATGGGATGATCTCAAAGTGCTTAACACAGTGAAAGGATTAGTCACCTCACCTTTGAAATGGAACACGTCCTCCTTGCTGCTCGGAAAACATTATTTACTGCAGGATTTTCAAGGCAGACCTGAGAATGAGGGGGAAATGTCTCTGCAGAGCCAGAGGTGAATCATTCGAGTGTGACTTGGCCTGGATCAGGAATGGTGTGGCCAGCAGGAGCAGGGAGGTCACTCTTCCCCTGTGCTGGGCCCTGGTGAGGCCACACCTCGAGCGCTGTGTCCAGTTCTGGCCCCTCGTTTCAGGATGGACTTGGAGACTCCTGAGTGTGTCCAGAGGAGGCACCAAGGCTGGTGAGGGGCTTGGAACACAAGCCCTGTGAGGAACGGCTGAGGGAGCTGGGGGTGTTCAGCCTGGAGAAGAGGAGACTCAGAGGTGACCTTATCACTCCCTGTAACTTCTTGAAAGGTGGCTGCAGTGAGGTCGGGGTTGGTCTCTTTTTCCAGGCAACAACTGGCAGAACAAGAGGACACAGCCTTGAGCTGTGCCAAGGGAAATACAGGTTGGATATTAGGAGAAAGTTTTTTACAGGAAGAGTGATAAAATATTGGAATGGTCTACCCAGGGAGGGGGTGGGATCACCATCCCTGGAGGTGTTTAAAAAGAGATTGGAT
>VXAC01002033.1:279858-296609 GCA_013399225.1 Rhipidura dahli
GGGTCACAGAGATGGAAGGGACCCTCAAGGGTCACTGATCCAGCTCCTGGACCCACCTGGGTCTTTTGCATTGCTCTGGGTCGCGCCTGGTCTAAACCTAAACAACGCAATGTCCTAAATGTGTGGTTTCTCTTCTCTTTCAGCTGTAACTTACTGCTTGGAGTTTACCCGAGACGCTTTATTTGTTTTTTTTATCCGGTGGGCGGCAGGGCCGAGTTTCGGGGGTGCCCGAGGCGGGCCCTGCGGAGGCCGCGGGGCCCCTCAGCCGCCTCCTCCCTCAGCGCGGGGACCGCGCCCGGCCCCGCTCGCCGGGAGCCCCGGCAGCAGCCAGGCCTGCGGGGCTGTGGCTGGGGCTGGCCGGGCACGGGCTGTGCCCTGACACGGTGACAGGAGGGGCCTCGTGTGGGAGCCGTCATTTATCCAAAAAGGGGACTGGCCCAGCTGCCGCGGGGCTGGGAGCTCCTGCGGGCTCTCGGCGCTGTTCGAGATGGATGTGCAGAGAAAGCCACACCGGGCCGAGGTAGCAGGAAGCGGCACGTCAGCCAAACTTTAATTAATTAGCCAAATTTTACAGGGTTTTTATAAGGTAGTTCATAAAGTGCATTAAGTGTCACAAAGTAAGTGGTTCTTTGGGCCAGCCACCCCCGAGGGGCTGGTCAGAGACCCAGGCACTTTGCAGAGTTGTTTTCCCAACCCACATCATCACTGTTTGAGAAAAACAACCGGCAGGTGCAAGAAGTTCACGAATGTAGCATTATTGCGTTAGCATGTATGGGACAGACGGGGCTCCCACAGAACACTGCAGAGATGAGGATTTCTCCAGCTACGAGCTCTGCCAGCACCAGCAGGGCCTGCCCCTGCCCCTGCCTGGCCACTCACTGGGGAGCTGGACATGATGGTCCTCGGGGGTCCCTCCCAACCCCGAATATTCTGTGGCTCTGGGTTGGAAAGCACCTTTAAAGGTCATCTAGTCCCAGCCTCTCTGGCAGGGGCAGCTCTTGGCTTGCCCTGGTTTTCCACAGAGTGTTCCAGAAACCCAAGGAGTCTCTTTAGGAGCTGCAGTGTGATTTGGCTCCTGGCATGTGAGGACATATTTTATTTAAACAACAAAACGGATCTTAATTTTTGATATGCACAATGCATATTGATAGGCCGGGATGCTGAGGAGAAATGACTTTCTGTGTTCAGCAGGGAGGCCTGTGGGCAGGGGTGGGTGTGGGTGGGCTCCCAGGGGACCCTGCAGCCGGGCACGAGCCCTCCTGCAGCCATGGGGACCCTGGTTCCTGCCCCTCGCACGGTGCCATCATGGGACAGACACCTCTGCCCTCCCCTGTCCGTGTCCTCTGAGGCCTCTGGGACAGGCTACGTGACCTGAATCGTGAATCACTGAGGTCTGAAAAGACCCCCAAGACCTCCAAGTGCAGTCCTTGGCAAATAGCCCCATGGCCACCAAACCCTGTCACAAAGGGTGATGTCTGCTTGCTTTTGTCCCTTGCAGGGACGGTGGCTCCGGGCAGCCCTCCCTGTGCTCTGATGCTCTTTCAGGGAGCGAGCAGCAGTTGTTTTGCAGATGCTGCTGCTTTAATTGGGTACCGTGCAGCAGGAGGGTGAAATCCCAGCCCAGCCGGAGTCCCAGAGCACGTGCTGGTCTGGCTGGAGCCCCCACCATCAGTTTCCATGGCACTGCACGCTGGCACCAGAAATCAATGCTGACAAATGACTTGCTTTGCTAAACCTGCAGCGGTTTAACATTAAAAACGTGGGGAGACAACACGTGATGAAAGGCACGGAGTCCGGCCAGGGGGAATCCAAACAGGCTGTGCTTCCCACTCAGGAGCAAAGCCCTGCTGAACAGAGCAAATGGGCTTCACTTCCAGAGAGAAAATGCTGAAGGAATACGAATCAGAGCTGCACAGATCAATTGAAATACACTTATTTCCTTCCACAGAGCCGTGAGCTTTGGCTCTGCGCAGACACAAACACGTATTTACTGTGCTGAATAAACTCATAAATTATTCTTTAACTGCAAGAAACTATTAGGTGTGAAATCATGAGAAAGTTATTAAATGGGGCTGGCTAATGTTTCCAGAATGGGTGGAACGCTCTGTACCCTCTGATGCAGCAATACAGAACATGTCGATGTTCAGGAATCATAATAAAAAACTTCAGTGAGAGCAGAAGCACAGCTGCAGAGATGGACTGAAGGATGTTGGAGAAATGTCACTCCAACTTCGCTGAAGGGGCTGAGAGACCTTTAATCCACAGAGAGCAGGCTGAGGAACCGGGGTCTGTGCACCCCTTCAAGCCCTGTCTGGGCTGAGCCAGCTGTGGCCTTCCAGGGCCTGAAGGGGCTGACAAAGAACATGGAAAGGGACCATTTACAAGGATGGAGGGACCCGACCCAGGGAATGGCTTCCCAGTGCCAGAGGGCAGGGCTGGATGGGATCTTGGGCAGGAATTGTTCCCTGGGAGGGTGGGCAGGCCCTGGCACAGGGTGCCCAGAGCAGCTGTGGCTGCCCCTGGATCCCTGGCAGTGCCCAAGGCCAGGCTGGACATTGGGGCTGGGAGCAGCCTGGGACAGTGGGAGGTGTCCCTGCCATGGCAGGGGTGGCACTGGGTGGGATTTGAGGTCCCCCCTAACACAAATCATTCTGGGATTCCCTGATTCTGTGATCATTCTATGGCCCAGCACTGCCAAAATGACCTGTACAGGGCTCTGCTATTCCAGGAGAAGTTTCCCTAAGTTATTTTTTGACATGGAGACCTCCCTCCTGTGCATGAACGTGTTCTGCAGTGCTTGGGCTCAGCCAGGCAGGGAAAATGCAGTTCAGCCAAGGACACGTTCCTGTGTTTTAACATCTCTCGTTTCCCGATTCCCAGCCTCCCCTCATGTTCTCTCTAATCTTTTTCCAACTCTCATGACTTTCACTTTCAGGAAATACTCATTTAGCTCAGGAACACTCTTGTCAAGGGAAGGAGAGGGAAGATGAAACAGCCAGTCATAAAGGTGGAATTACACACGTCCAATTTGTAATGACTGTACTTAAGATGCACTTAAAGACAATGGCAGCACCTTCATTGCTCTGTTATTGCTTCTTACAGCAACGTGCCCCATTACAGGCAAATAAATCCCAGAATCCCACTGTCTAATGATTGTGTTTTTTCTTTCATGAATATAGTAAAAAAATGCACTAAAAAACTATGAAAAAATTTTGACCAAAACAGCAAATAGCAAAGAAATTCTGCACCCAAGACTACTAAGTCGTTCTTCTTGGAAATATGAAGAGACCTTGAAGGCTCTTAATCAGCACTGGAGTGTTTATCACAGGACTGGGACTCAGCAATGGAGCAGTGCCTCAAGGATTGAGTGTTTTCCTTTGATCCATTCCAATTCACCCCATCTCTTATTTCAGTTTCTTGTTCATTTTTAATTTAAATGTGTTCTTGAGAGAAGTGTTAAAATGTCATAGAAATAAATTGTTACTGATACATTTTTAAATTTATGTTTGCTCTGCAAGAACTGTTGGCAGGCTCCAAGATGTTCCAGTGCCCGTGGAATCAATCAGAGATCACAGGGAGGTGCTGGGACCTTCCACATCATCAGGCACTGGCCTGCAGCTGATACTGGGCAGGAATTGTTCCCTGGGAGGATGGGCAGGCCCTGGCACAGGGTGCCCAGAGCAGCTGTGGCTGCCCCTGGATCCCTGGCAGTGCCCAAGGCCAGGCTGGACATTGGGGCTGGGAGCAGCCTGGGACAGTGGGAGGTGTCCCTGCCATGGCAGGGGTGGGATGGGTGCTGCTGTCCCTGGGGCCCTGGGGGCTGCTGTCCCTGGGGCCCTGGGTGCTGCTGTCCCTGTTACTGGGTGGTGCTGTCCCTGGGGCTCTGGGTGCTGCTGTCCCTGGGGCCCTGGGTGCTGCTGTCCCTGTCACTGGGTGCTGCTGGCACAGCCCTGGGACACAACAATCAATAGGGACCCAGCAGCTCCTTTCCCCACTGCTCTGCTGCCATCCCCTCACTCAGGGGGGGCACTGATGCTCCACCACACTGCAAAAGCTGGCAAATTTCAAAGCAAATCTGATATTAACAGCTAAAAGAGCAAGAAGGAAACAGCACAGGAGCACAGCAGAGCAATGATGATATTTATGCTGTGAGGGATGAAATGAATTTCATTGCAAGTGGTTGGACATGGGGACTATAACTGGGGAACTCTGCCGCAGAGATCTCAGCTGTGTCTCTCCACACAGTTAATGCAGCCAAATTCCCCCACTGATGAAAAATAGCATTGCTTCCCACAGCTGCAAGGGCACCAGCAATGCAGAGTCTGACTTTATCTACATACACTTCTCCCTCTCAGTGAAGAATTTATCGACACAGAGGTGGTTTCTGTGGGGGTTTGCAGGACAAGGTGCCAGCAGAGGTGTCTCCAGCAGCAGGGCAGACGATGGCAAAGAGTTCTCGTGTTTTTATCAGAGAGCAGAGGTGGAGCAAACCCTGGCCACAGAAACCTGGGCAAGGCAAAACATCCCAAGAGCCAAGTCAAAGGTGCACCATGAGGGCAGGGAAGGAGGGCTGTGAGCCTGCTCAGGGGGCTGGGGCAGAGGCTGAGCTTGGGGCTCCCTATGGCTTGAGCCAAATGGAACCAAATGCTCGCCATCCTCACACATTTCTGTGTCAGAAGCAAGGCAAGGTTGTCAGGTCTTGGCAAATCTCCTCAAATCTGGCTCTGAGCACATGCACAGGGAATGGTCTGTGCAGCTTACAGGAGTCTGGCAGGCAGAGCTGGCACCAGCTGAGCTTTGGGGGACCAGCTCCCCAAGGGCTCCCTCCCAGCCCCTACCCTTTGGAGGGTCATCCCACAAAAATCCCCTCTAATCTACAGGCCTAGGTGTGAGATTCTTGTTGTTTGCTTGGGATCATGGATGTGATGCCTCCCTGAGGTGCAGAAAGACACAGGCTGGCATTTGGAAAGGTGGCTTGAATAAGAATGTTGAAAGTATTAGTGTTCTTAAACTCATAAAGTGTCAAGGGATGCTGCTGCTACGGTCTCTATCCAAGCACTTTTTAGCCCGAAACATAATGAAATGTAAAGGAAAGGAAATGAGAAAATGTGAGGAGTGTGATTTGCCTATTGTTGTGCAGCTCGTATCTACAAATTGCTGAGCACAATTCTGTTAGTTACTGCAGGCCTGTGAGCGTGCATGAATTTTACCTGGTTATTATTATTTCCAGCAGAAGTCAGGCCTGCCACACGCAGAGCCTGCGAGTCCCAGGTGATCATCATTAGCAGATCAAATCCCAGCAGCACGAGGAGCATATTAACACCACAATTTTCAGGAACAGCTCTAATAACACTTTCTGACAGCCAGAGCAGCCATAAAGTGCTGCTGCTCACGCCCCGATAAACTGCTTCCCAAAATGTTTTATGGAATATTCATCACTCTGTGCAAATCACACAGCTCTCAGGAGGTTGTTATCCATCTTTTCCCAGTGATCTTCTCCAGGCAGAGGGGTTTGTTCCCACCAGGCAGGGCTGGCTCTGCAGGCACCGCGGTTGGTGGGAGGGTGGCTGTGCTGCCTGCAGGCTCCGGGTGCTGCTGGGGAATGGGGCACGGGGCTGAAGAGCCTGCAGCTCCATCCGAGGCCAGCAGCTCAACAGCACCGTTCAGTACAGAACAGAGCTGCACAGGGAGCACCCCAGAAATGAACTAAAAGCAAACAGGAAAGCAGAGCAGAGCTGGTGAAACAGGCTGTGGGAGGTGCATCCCAGCTGGAGGCTGCTGGAGGCAGATTTCTCCTGGTTATCACAGAATCCCAGACAGGTTTGGGTTGGGAGAGACCTCAAAATGCATCTCATTCCACCTGCCCTGGGCTGGTTCCCCTTCCACTATCCCAGGTTTCTCCAAGCCCCATTCAACCTGGCCTTGGACATGTCAAGGACAGCACAGGAGAGATTCCCACCCCTCCAAGGCTGCCAGTCACTCTCTCCTTTCCAAACCTCTCCCCGGGCAGGGTTTGTGTGGGTGCAGGTTTCCTCTCCAGCCAGCAAGGCTCACACGGTGCCACGAGGTGTCCTTACACCGTCTCACCTTCCCTGGCAGCACAGCTTGGTGATGTGGCAGCCCTGGCACAGCCCCTGCCTCTGCCTGGCCACGCTGCCCTGGATTTCTGGGTCACTTTACCTTGAATTTCACTCCCTTTACAAGTTCACTATCCTGGCAACTCTTTCAGCTCCTGCAGATTTATGCTGTGGGTGGATTTAGTGGCATGGGGAGCCCTCGAGCTGTGCCTCCACACGGGGGTCAGTGGGCAGGGGCCAGGACACTGCCCATGTCCTGGGGGGGACAGAGCTGTCACATTGTGGTTCAGCTTCCCTGAATTCCTGGTGCAGGGCTGGCAGCACCAAGAGCTGCTGAGGGGTGAGTGTCTAATCTGAGCAGAGGTGAAGGATGGGCCATCAGATGAAAATTAATTTGCAATGAAGATTAGGACCAGAACCCCCTCTGCAGAGACAGGGAGTGACCACAGGCTCGGTGGTGTCCAGTCTCTGTCACCTGCCACTCAATGTTGTTCAACTGTCCACCAAATTCCCTGTTATTTCCATTCCACACCTTCCACCCAAACCTGTGGTTTCCCACCCCCGTCACTGTGAGAGCCCACAGGACTGGCAGGGAGGGGTGACTGACAGCTGCCCATCAAAGGCATTGCCCAAGATTTCTCTGTTGCAGTGAATGGCTCATCCTGGAGTTCTCTAGAGGATTCCATAAAGTGCCAAAGGTTTTTATTCTTCCTAGATTACTTTTATGTGTCTGTGGGAATAGCTCTCTGCAGGCATGAGAAGTCAGAACTGAAATAATTCCTGCCTTGAATAAAATCTGTAAAAATTTTGATTATACCTCTCTGAAGTCCTGGCAGGCAGCTCTGAGAACTGCAGAGCTCACGGTCCCCAAGTCCAGCCCCCATGCAGGGACAGTTGTGTTTTCCTGCAGCACTGGCTGCCAGCTGAAGTCAAATGGTCCATGATTCCCTGGTTTTTCTTAAGCAGCAGCTGAAATGGGGCATCCTTTTCACTGAGCTGAGAACATCTGCAGGGCTTTGCCATGCAGCAGGATGAGGTGTGTGTTTGCAGAGGTGCTCAATGGCACAGCACCATGGAAAACACCACGAGTGGGCCTGGCAGTGTCTGAAGTGGTGCAGGTTCTGTGAACCATCAGAAAGAGGTTTAGAGATGGTACCGACACCCCTGGAGTGACAACTGGAGCACGATGCTCTGACCAGCTGGGTTTTGCCTTCCCATTCCCACTGATTCATTCCAGTGTCTCTGGATGTGCCAGTGCACTTTGCTTGACTTGTTGAACAAAAATTGGCTTTGATGAGAAGCCTCATATGAAAGGAAAGCTGGCACAGCAGTAGTGGATTTGATCTCCATAAGCATCTGGAAACCCAAGAAATATTAATATAGAGGCACTTTGAATTGCTGGCTTTGTTTTCTCTGGATGCTGAGGCAAAAATTTAAATAGCAAATGTTTGAGTTCACGGTAGAACAATAAATCCACATGCTGGAGGAAATGTCCCTGTCCTCCCCAGAGCTGCAGGGAGAGCTTTGGTGTGTGTCACACATCTCTGGGTGACGCCAGCTCACAGGGATGTGGCATCGGGCAGGGTGGCATTTATTTATCCTGCTCCCCTTGGAGCTCAGTTCCAGCCTGTACTCAGAGTCTGGGTCGGGGCTGAGGGGAGCAGAGCTGGCTCTGCAGGAGTTGTGCTGGGGTCCAGGGGGAGCCCTGGTCCCTGAGTGGGGAAGGGACTCCTGCGTGAAAGCCCTGCCTGGGGAGCTGAGAGGTCAAACACCGAACCACCGGGGCTGGCACAGAGGGCAGAAAGCACCAAACCATGGCGGGTGGCCAAGGGCAGGCTGAGGTTGGGCTGAGGGGGAAGGGGAAGATGCAGAGGCACAAGCAGAGAGTGGCACAGGGGGAAGAGGGTGGCACAGAGAGCAGGAGGTGGCACAGTGGGCAAAGGGTGTGGCACAGAGGGCAGAGGTTGGCACAGGGGGCAGAGGGTGGCACAGAGAGCAGGAGGTGGCACAGCAGGCAGAGGTTGGCACAGCGGGCAGAGGGTGGCACAGAGAGCAGGAGGTGGCACAGCGGGCAGAGGGTGGCACAGTGCAGCATCCCCGAGAGCTCCGGGATGCAGGGAGGGCACGGCACAGGGCTCCTGACCCTGCACCATCAGCTGGCAGCTGCAGAGCCCCCCGGGTGTCCTTCCCACGGGACCAGGCTGCACATAACTCACTTCTGGGCTGTTTTGGCTGCTCCTCACGGGATCGTAACCCACATCATTGGAATGCTCATCTAGTCCGTGCCGTTCTATAAATTATTATCCAATATTATGCCAGACAGAAATACAGCAGCATATAAGGAAAAGTGGATGCTTTGTACAAGAGGGTCATGATAGATAAAAATGGTAATGGGCACTGTAGTGCCATAATCAAACTCTAATTGCCTCATTAATTAAGAACAATATTCAGTTATGTATTGGGTCCTGAAGTGATGATGACTCAAATGCCTACTAGAACTCATGGATTTATCCTCTGCCTTGCAGTTTGCAGCCAGGCAAAGCATTTGGTGGAGGTCGAACAGTTCAATTGCCGCTTTAAAACGCAGTTGAACTTTGGGCAGGAATAATCCCGGCTGTGCCGCTCCCGCTGCGCTCGGCCGGCACCGGGAAACCTCTGCATCCCTGAGCTGCCAAAATCCTTCTCTGGGAGGAGCAAAAGAGGCACCTCGGGGGTCCCGGACCCCTCGATGTTCATTTATCCACTGCTCACAGGGCAAACACCCCAACATCTCCTTCCCCCTCCCGTTTTTCACACCAATCTGATTCTCACGAGTTTCCAGCCAAACGTGAACCGCTGGTAACAGTGGCTGTTCTGGGGTAATTAGATCAAGATTCAAGCAATTTGCTGTAGGGCCTGATCTCAGACCATCCTTCACACATGTCTGTGCTAGATCTCTCTTTAAATTATATTATAATGAGCTTGGCAGCACTATTAATAATCCAGCAAATGGTGGCAGAGTGTGGTTTGATTTCATTGCTATAATGCATGCAATTGAAGGCAAGTAGGTGATTGCCACAAGTTTCTGCCCTGTTTAATCATAAAAATCAAATAGGAGGATATATGAGCTTCTAAAATTAAAAATACTTGAGCTCCTTTACAGCAATAAAATGGATTTAACATAGGGAGTTTAATAATTTATTCTGAGGTGACACAACTTTTTAAAATATCATTAGGGTCCTACCTCTGGGGGTTATTTTATTTAAATGTTGTACTTTCTGGTTTTAATCCATGAGCATTTGCCTCCCTTCAGGTAGGTGAGATGGGCCTGGGCCATCTCCCTCCAGGCAGGAAAAGGGGCTGGATTGACATCTTTGTGTTTTGGTGAGGTTCCCTCCACTGCAGGGTGACAGGAGAGAGGAGCAGCCAAGAGCACAAAACCTCTGCTCCCTGATTTTGGGACTGTCCCCACCACTGTGGGTCAGGTGGTGCCCGTGAGGAGCACGGAGGCCCCAGGGACACGGGGGAGAGCACCCAGGGACACGGGGGAGAGCACCCAGGGACACACGGGTCAGCACCCAGGGACACGGGGGAGAGCACCCAGAGACACGGGGGAGAGCACCCAGGGACATGCGGGTCAGCACCCAGGGACAGGGGGGAGAGCACCCAGGGACACGGGGGTCAGCACCCAGGCACACGGGGGTCAGCACCCAGGCACACGGGGGAGAGCACCCAGGGGACAAGAGGGGCCAGGCAGGGGGAAACAGCGGGGCCAGGACCACTGCTCATGAGGGAGGACGTGTGCCAGGCTGTGAAAGGCAGCAGGGACCTCCCTCAGGGCTCCTTAATGACACTCCTGTAAAATTTTGATTAATGACTTGGGCAGAGAAAGAGGGAAATTTGGTGGCAATGCAAAGTGGAGAGATCCTGTCAGCGCAGGAGGGGGCTGGACCATGACACAGAATTCCTGGGATGACCACAAGCACTGGAGCAAGGTGACTGGGCTGAGGCACCAGGGAAGGCAGGACCCTGCACCCAGGGCCCGAGGCAGCAGCAGCAGCAGGATCAGGGAGAGGGGACCAGGCCAGCCCTGCCAGGCTCTCGGGTCCCCGAGGAGCAGCATCGCCCGCCTGGCGCTGGCCCCGGGCTGCAGGGGCTCAGCTCTGCAGGGGGACCAGCTGCAGAGCTTTCCTGGGAATGAGGGGCTGCAGCTGGAAGAGGAGAGGCTGCTGCAGGAACGGTGTTTGCTTCACTGGTGGTGCTGGGCTCCATGAGTGGTGTGGGGCACAGCGGCTGCAGATCCCCAGCAGAGCCCCCTCAGTGCCGTGGCTCTGACCTCAAATGCTGCATTCTATAGACAGAGAGGAAACATAAGTGACATTGATTCTTCCTTCCTTGCTTCACTTTCATTTAAAAATTAAAAAGGTGTGAAGTTTCATTGAATTTCAGCTTCCTGGAGCCACTGAGCAGACAGCACCATTTTGCAATCGGGTTTTTTCAGTCTGTATCCACACTGTTGCTGGAGACTGAACCCTGCTTCCAAGTCCTTTTGGAGCACGCCCGTTTCTCATTGCTTTTCTTCTAATAAAAATGTCAAAAAGAGAAATAGAACATAAACAGAAATGTTCTTGGTTTTATCCTCTGTGCAGAACAAATGTAGATTGAAAAATCGAGTGTTTGGATGCTGTGGAAGGCAGCAATCCCAGCTTGCTCCCCGTGGGTGCTGAGAGGTGCATTTGGGTCAGGAGGGATGTCTGGACTGGGAGCCCTGGGAGGAGGAGCTACCCTTGGGTCAGAGAGGCTGGTCTGGACTTTGAATTGATGGTGAGTGGGTAATCTTGTGCTTCCAGTGATCCCCAGGGAGGGTCACAGGAAGGGCCACGTCAGCCCTCCCAGCCTGGCCTTGGATGTTCTGCAACCCAAAACATCATCCCCACTACTCGGAGAGATGTAAACACCAGCGTAAGAGATCTTGTTGTTTCCCTCTTCTCACGTACAGGGATAAATATAGATTCAGTGAGGGTGAGAGACAGCAAATTAAAATTCTGACAAAAAAATGTTTCTTTGCAAGTTCTGCTGCTCATTGCAATGAGAAAACATTGAGAGCTTCCAGTACCAGAGGGAGGATCCTGCTCCAGACAAACACGGGAGCAGCTCAGGAGCCAGGGTTATTTGGGAACCAGAAAAGCTTCTCAGACCTCAGGCACAGTTCTGGCCAAAGCAGGTGACACCAGCAGTGACCCTCCCCTCCGAGGGCTGAGGGGCCTGGGCCAGTGCCTGCCACAGCACTGGGTGGGGATGGGGCACAGCCTCACACACAGGGAGCTTTCAGCTCCATCCCTGCTCTGCTTTTATCTTACCTTTCATCATACAGCCAGTAAAAAGGTAACTTGGTCTTTCACAGCTTGACCTGAATCGGCAAGACTGGCAGAAGTAAACATCCTCTGCTTCCCCCCGACCAATTTGATATGCAGCTCTGAGAGAGGCTAAAAAAAGAAGTCTTTCATCTTCGTTTCCTGAAGTCATTTTTTTATCATATTCTAAATTCATAGATAAAACCCCAGGCAATTTTATTGGATTAAGAATGACCACAAACATCACAGAGTGTCTCCCCATGACATTAATATGCTCGTAATTGATATATTCGCTCTGTGTCTTTCTCCCGAGGTTGAGATCACTGTCGTTACCCTGGTGCAGTCTATCTGCTCAGATCTCCCTCCACACATATGGGCACAGGTATGTGCTTATCTCCAGTGCCAAAATCCAGCAGAACAGTAAATTACTCTGCCTGCTTGGGAGCCAATCTGCCCACAGTGCTGTGTTCCCTGCCTGCTTTCCTGCAAAAGCAGAGCGTGGCCCAGGCCCAGGTCAGCAGGAGGGGGTGAGACACCCGTTCCACGAGGTGCTGGCTGAGCACTGCATCCTCCCCAGCCCGTCCATGGCTGGCACTGGTGGCACTGCTCGTGCTGGAACAGTCTGGGGGGTGGTGTTGGTGCTCACCCAGACATTCCCGAGGAATAACTCACCCAGCTGCAGGAGGTGTCTGACTGCTCAGCTCTGAAAAATCAACTCCTGCATTTAATTAAATGAGAGACAAACCCAGAACACTCTGTGTTTCTTCACTTGTTCTTACTCCCTTTGAGAAAGCCCTGGTGCACTTCCCCCACAGCCCCAGACTCCCTGTCTACCCAAAATGGTCCCTAATGGCCAGTGATCCCCTGCCCAGCTAAAAGTGTCACATCTGGTCCTCTCAGAATAAATAAATTCCCTATCTGGGGCAAAAGTAAAACCCTGGATAAAAGGGGAAGTAGGATAAAAAGAAGGAAAGTGATAAAAAAAGCATGATAAAAAAAGTATGATAAAATCAGGATAAAAAGTTCTTAATTCGACTCTGCCAGGCAGGAGGTGGATCTAATTGTCCCTTTAAATAGACTCTGGCTCTAGGTTTTATTCTTCTATTTAAGAACAAGGATAATTACTAAGGGAGCCTGTAGTAGGTGTGATATTACTGCAGTATTGAGGAATCCTCCCTGCAGAGGGCTCTGGACAGACTGGATCCACAGGCCACGGCCAATTGTGTGATGTTCAACAAGGCCAAGTGCTGGTCCTGTGCTTGTGTCACAACAAGCCTGTGGAATGCTCCAGGTTTGGGGAAGAGCGGCTGGAAAGCTGTCCAGCAGTAAAGGACCTAGGGGGGTGCTGGCCGACAGGAGCTGAACATCAGCCCAGGGGGAAGAAGGCCAGTGGCACCTCGGCTGTACCAAGCCACAGCGTGGCCACTAGACCAGGGCAGCTGCTGTTCCCTGTGCTGGCCACTGCTGGGGCACCTCCAATCCTGGGGGCAGCTCTGAGCTCCTCAGGGCAAGGAGGACAGGGAGGGGCTGGAGAGTGTCCAGGGAAGGGGACAGAGGTGGAGAAGGGGCTGCAGAGTGTCCAGGGCAGGGGACAGGGCTGGGGAAGGGGCTGGAGAGTGTCCAGGGCAGGGGACAGGGCTGGGGAAGGGGCTGGATCACAATCTCGATCCGGAGCTCCCCGGGGTGGACAGAAACACGTTGACTACAAGGAGATTTGGGGTCCTTGTTTTCCCTCCCTGAGGAGGGAAGGCTTTGGGGATTAATTACAGTGCCCTCTCTCCCCTGGCAGCTGTGGAAACAAGGCCTGAGAGGAGGGGAGGGAAGAGCTCTGCTCTGACCTTTGCTGGTAATTAATCATGAAGTGTGAGAATTTGTTTGCTCGCAGCCTTGAACAGGGATTGCAGATGATCACCCAGAGATAGGCTCAGGCCTTGGGGGCTTTTTTTCCTCCTTTTTTTTGCTTGGTAACAATTTTCCTGCCCAGCTCTGGCAGCTGAAATTACATTTGACTTGAGCATCTTGGATCTTCACAGCACTGAAAACCAAAGAAAATTAAAGGACAGTGATTTTTGCATAATTTCACTCATACTAAGAATTTCCAATTAGGAAGGCATAAATTGATCCTCTTTGCTTTAATATCTCGGGCTTTTTTCCCCTGCACAGATAACAGCTGAGTTTTAATTCATTTTAATTCTATTACCATCCATAACATCATGCACTATGATAAGTATCTCTCCTGTACACAAATGCCTTTGAGAACTACCCATCAAGCACTTATTTAACCTCATTGTCGAGGGAATAATGGCATTTCCTGTATGTGTTTATTCTGCCTCATTTATGGAGAAAATTAACTTTTTTACACAAACACACCCGTATTTTTTTTTGCACTGACATTGTTCCCAGCAAGGCTCCACTTTCTGGCTTGTGCTCCCTAAAGGTTTCCTACATCTCTGTTAGTGCACCACTCAGTGCGTGGAACCACTGCATTATTATTAAATATGATTACAATGTGACACAAATTTTACTGAGGTGGGTGGGATCGAATCCCTACAGGAAATGCAGCTTATATAAATTATGATGTGGATGAAAATTTGGTCTTTTAGGAAAGAAATGCCAAGTTGCTACACAGAGACACGTGTGCTGCATTACGTACGCTGCATAGTGCTAAAGAGAATAAAGGATCTTTTTATCGTTGTTATCCAGCTCCTCACGAGGGCCTTTGCAGGGAAAATTATGTAAGTGAATCCAAAGTGCTCTAAAAAATCCTTCAGTGTGATGGATATTTTTTACTGTGGGAATAAAACTGCTGCAGTCGATCATGATTACAGACTCCTGCTGGAAACAAAAGTGAGTTTCTCAGGGAAGAGGACATTGTGACACGGCTTGGAATTCACCAGGCTGCACAGGGCAGCACCCAAAGGGGGACAGCTGGGATTGACAGCCCCCCTCGTGCCCGAAGGTCCTGAGCAGTGTCCTGGGGGCTCCTGGCACTGACCAGCTGCTGGCACTGACCAGCTGCTGGCACTGCCAATGGTCACCACGGACTCCCACCCGAGGCACTGCTACGTCCAGCTGGGACAGGAGAGAACTGGGATCTGAGCAGGGACAGAGGGAACTGGGATCTGAGTAGGGATAGAGGGAACTGGGATCTGAGCAGGGACAGAGGGAACTGGGATCTGAGCAGGGACAGAGGGAACTGGGATCTGAGTAGGGACAGAGGGAACTGGGAGCCTGAGCAGGAATGGAGGGAACTGGGATCTGAGCAGGAATAGAAGGAACTGGGATCTGGGCAGGGACAGAGAGAATTGGGATCTGAGCAGGGACAGAGAGAATTGGGATCTGAGTGGGAATAGAGGAAACTGGGATCTGAGCAGGAATGGAGAGAACTGGGATCTGAGCAGCCCCGCAGAGAGCCGGGAGCCTGAGCAGCACCAGCACGTCCGACAGCGTCCAGCAGCTGCGTGTCCCCCATGGGCAGCAGCACTGCCCAGCACGGCTGGGAAGTTGTGAGCCTGGGGGAGGAAGGTCCTCCTGAGCCTTTCCAACCCACTGACACCTCTGGGGATGCTCTTCCCAAGCCCTTCCAACCCGGTGACACCTGTGGGGATGCTCCTCTGTCTGCCTGGCCTCCTGTTCCCCTGGGTGGCTTTTCCCTGGTGCTGCTGCCAGGCTGGCAGTGGCAGCCTGAGGCTCACAGCTGGGAAGGCACCACCCCAGAGCTCGGGAAGGAGGGGAGAACCCCCGGGTTTCATTTTCAAGGCATTTCTCCCAGAGCCAGCCCAGCCTGTGTGGCTGCTCAGGGAGCTCGTCACCCCTCTGTGTGATTAATGCCTCGCAATCACAGCACTGGCCTTTCCTGCCTGCCACAGGAGCTGACGACAGCAAATCGGTTAATTACAGGCCTAATTAAAATATTAATATGCTCTGTATTGGCAGTGGATGCACTCGTGTTCTGTGTGCTGCCCCTGGGCCATGTGCAGCCCCCAGCACCCTCCAGCTCGGGGTGGAAGGGCTGGGGCAGACACACCCTGAAAATGCTTCACACGGGGGATTTGTACCTTCTGGGGAAGGACGTTTTCCCCACAGATCTGGAATTTGCAGTTTGGCTGGTGAGATAAAAAATTCATCTCCAGGATTTGGGCTGGAAAGGGAAAAGTCTTGACAAAAAAAGCGCAAATTCCAGTAGTACCCCAAAAGGCACCTGTGAACAGCCCAGCCCAGGGGAAGGGAAGCAGCAGGAGTGCAGCTGCTGAGAGCAGGAACAAGGCCAGGCACTGGGAGTGAGCTCAGCTGGCGTCTGCTGCACCTGGGGATGGAGAGCTCGAGGGAATGGCAGGGGCTGGGCAGCCTGAGAGGGCTCATTTTTGGAGACCAAACCCGTGAACCGTGGTCTTGGCACACTGAGGGGTTCCAGGGGCTGGTTCTGTGCAGGTCTGGAAGCTGGATTTGATGATCCCTGTGGGTTCCTCCCAGCTCAGCTATTCCATGATTCTGGGATTCTGAGGTACAACTTTTCTCAGCTTTTTCTCTGTGTTGTCACCAAGGGAAGTGACTGGCAGGTAGGGAAGAACAAACCCCACCATTCTGCAATGTGTGTTCTCACCTCCTTTGTTTCCCTGCCCACTCTCCAGCACTTCTCATGCTGAGTGGTTTTTCCCCTTTCCATTTAAAATTTAAAAGTTTGAGAAGTTATTTTTTTCTGCAAATAATTAATCATGTTCATGCATTCCTGGGTCTTCACCTCTTGTCACAGAAAAAACAAAATGGAAAATATAACCATATGGAGGAGGCAGTAATAACAGGATAAAATACTGCTGACCTCTTCGCGCCTTCACTCGAAATTAGCATTTATTTTTTTCCTTGTTTGATGCTCTGTCATTACAGGGTATGTGTGTGTTTTAGGTTTTTTATTAATAAACATGGTAATTTAACAAGCAGGTTAATGGCAGTTTTAATGAGAAAGAATATTAATTGGACAGGCTGGGGGGATCTTGGGGCAGTTGAAGCTTTTTCCTTCAAATCTCTCTCACCCCATCCTTGAAAATACCCAGCATATGTGCCAGGGGTTGGGGGGTTGTTTCTGTGTTGACAGTTAATGCCCACAGCTTGTACTATTTTGTTTGGTTTCACAGAGCCTTTGCACAAATGTGGTTTTGGGCTGCCCCAGCCTGGGATTTACACATTGCCAAATCTTCAAAGGTTTGCATAAACAGGCGCCTTGCTCTGGGTAAGGCAGACAATGTGACCATCTGCCTTTCTTCTGCAGCCAAATTAAAATAGCAGCAACTATGGGGCTCCTCTCCTCTCCTCTCCTCTCCTCTCCTCTCCTCTCCTCTCCTCT
>VXAC01002033.1:296931-311000 GCA_013399225.1 Rhipidura dahli
TCCTGCTCTCCCTCATCATTACTGCTCATCAGGTTTTGGTGTGTAACTCTGTAGGTGCCTTGTGCTGACAAGTCACCCAAACACAAACTGCACCATTGCCAAGATATCAGGATTCTTCAAATAATTAATTAATTAATAATAATAATGATAATAACAATAAAAATAATAGCATCTCCAGGTCCTCTCTCATTCAGACTCATGGTGTCAGTGCTGGGGCTGGGTGTGCAGGTCCCACCTGAGTTTAACCCCACCTGCATCGAGCACCTGCAGCCCCTGGGCACTTCAGGGAGAGTTCCACGATCTCAGAGGCAAAACTCCCCAGTTTTGTCACCCCCAGCTCCATCACTGTCCCTGTGCCCGGGGTGCATCCCAGCTGGAGCCCTGTGGCACCAGCGGGTGGGCAGCAGAATGTCCCCATCGCTGAGTGTCTCCCATGGCAGCAGCGCAGGGCTCTGACAGCGCCCGGCACCGGGCCCGCCCCTCGTACACTGATTTACACCCCTGGAACAGCCCCCAGCAGCTCGCTGGCTTCTCTTCCGTCTCACAAAGCAAACATCGCCCGCAGCGTGCACCCCACGGGGGCCGCTGGGTGATTTATTCCCGTGTCGGCTGCGGAGGGGATGCTCAGCCCCGGCACGGAGCCCTGCGGACACCGGGCACTGCCGGGCACTGCCTCCGGCCACGGCCAGTCCCACTGGCCCCGGCACGGACAGCGGTTCTGTGACCCTGGCACAGGGTGCCCAGAGCAGCTGTGGCTGCCCCTGGATCCCTGGCAGTGCCCAAGGCCAGGCTGGACATTGGGGCTGGGAGCAGCCTGGGACAGTGGGAGGTGTCCCTGCCATGGCAGGGGTGGGATGGGTGGGATGGGATTTGAGGTCTCCTTCAATCCAAACCATTCCAGGATTCCGCGAAATGCTCCTCCCGTGGGTGGAGCTCTTGACTGCGGCAGCAGGGCAGCTGCCTGCAGCCAGGTCACCTACCCGGTTCTGTGGTAGAAGGGAATCTTTCTTTTTCATCACCCAAGTGTTTTTGCCGACTTTTTGCTGTGAAATAAAGTAAGAGAAGATGTTTTAATGAAACAGTAAATAATGCAAAGTCCTCTGAATTCATCCAAAGTGAAGCAGATCCGTTTCACTTCAGGTTTTCTCATTTGCTTACAGAGCTCAGACCCTCCTGCGTGCTCCTGACCACTTCAGCTCTGCTCCTGTCCCATCTCTGCTGGAGACGGTCTCTGCACATCTCCCAGGCAACTCAGCCCACCTGAAGGAAATATGGAGACAGGAATTGCTTCTCCAGGACACATTTACACGGGCCCCCGAGTCAGTGACTCCTTTTCCTCTGGGCGTGTTTGCCCAGGCGGGATCCCCCCAGCAGCCCCGGCCGGGGATCGCCGGCGCCCGCCGCGCCAAGGGAGCCTCGCAAGGTGCCCCAGCAGGAGCAGCAGCAATCCTCACAGCAGCTGGAGCCCGCTGGAGACACAGAATTGATGTGGGAAGAAGAGGCAACTGTCAGAAAGAAGTTGGTTTTCTTTTGAGCAGGTTCAAATGGGACTTTCTCAGAAATCTGCGTTTTAATCCAAGAGAGGATCCCCTTCAAAGCTTGGCTTTCTCTTGAGCTCCAGTATCAAAGCAAACTCACAATTTCAGCTGATCAGAAGGCAAGGAAGAAACTCCATGTGAAATGCCCAGAAAATTAGATTAATCAGAGTTGATAAGAATCAAGTGAGACAATTCTGCAGTGTGAATCTGACTGAAAATTGTACGATAACAGAGAAAGTATTCCAATGGCAATATCCGATTAAAATAAACAAGTTATTATTTTCACAATAATTTGTTTGGCGCTGTCACACCATGCTCTGAATGAGGAAAGACAAAAGCAGCTTTGTGATCTAATTACTTTTAAAAATCCTATTAACAGAACAATTTGATGCAACTCTTCTGGAGATGCCCCTGTTTAGAGCATTCATTCGTATGACAACTGAGCCTTTTCTTAAACGTTTCAATTATTTGGGGGCTGAAAATCTTTTGAGGGTGATGTCCTGCTGTGGTATGCAAAAATCTCAGAAACAGCTTAGGAGAAAAATAAAGTTCATTAAATCCTCTATAAATGGCTCTGAGCCTGGAACAAAACTGCTCAATATTCCTGCAAGGCACAGGTACAAAATATGATAAATATGAGGTCCTGAAAACATAGTTTAGCAAAATACCATGTGGAAATGTGGTTTTGGGCACTGCCTGGTAGTAAATAATGCTTAATTACTTGTTTCTTAAATACATGCAAATGAAAGGTGTCTACGATTTACTATTCTTACCATTTTTCACTTAACACTTCCATGGATAGATATTCCATTGGAAATCTACAATATGATGTTTTAACACTTTATTTTGAGGATCTCTAAAGTAAAAGTTCAATTTTCAGCTAAAGATTAATCATGTCAACTCTTTTTTCCCAGAAAGACAGGAGAAAAGGCCAAAGCAACAAAATGTAATTTCCAGCCCTTTAAATACAAATCCTAAAGCTCATCAGCTTCACAAAGAGGGGCCATAAAATACCAGAGAACCACAGAATCGTTAAGTTGGAAAAGACCTTTAAGGTCACCGAGTGCCAGCGCTGCCCCAGCACTGCCGAGGCCACCGCTGCCCCGTGTCCCCAAGTGCCACCTGCACGGGGCTGTGACACCCCGCAGGGATGGGGACTGAGCCCTGCCTGTGCCAGGGCAGGACCTGGAAGTGCTGCTGGGCAGCGGGAGCAGCAAAGCCCAACGTCTCAATTTGCTTCCCAAAGCGACGCTGATGGTGATGGAGCTCGCTCCTGAGAAACGTCCTCCTTCTCCTCGTGACCTTTTCCACAAATCAGCTCTCATTAGCTGCCCTGAGCTGCGATGTGAGATGATCATTATTTGCTGTGTTTGGGTTCCTGCAGCTTATTTATTGCCTGCTCTGTTTTGCCAACTAACAGCAAAGGACAGGAGCTGCTCAGAGCTGAGCGTGGCGTGGCACGAGGGAGGCTGGGAGAGGGAAGGGAAGCCAAGCACCGGGTCATCCTCGGGTCTGCATTCAGGTCGGGAGAGTGGGGCCTCAGAAATGAAAAATAAAAATGTTTTATTTGTTCTTCAAAGCAAAGACTTGTGAAGAAAAACCGTAAAATGAGTTGTGAAAATGCCCGTAAAATGACCAGGGAAATTCCAGAACCTATTAAGGAAAATGCACCAAGAAGATAAATTAATCTTTGTGAGCATGTCAGTATGTGCTGCTGTTACTGTGATGGTTAGGAGTGATTTTGGAGCTCTGTTTGGAAGTAGAAATTTAAAATCCATCAGAGACCGAACCCTCTGACCCTGTGAACCCTCAGTGGTGGGGCAGAGCCTGCTGCCAGGTCTGTGGGGTGACAGCTGGGTACCCCTGCAGCTCTCAGGGAGAAGCAGGGGAAGCTTCCCCGATGTGTTTCCAGCTGTAATTGTTGTCTGGCAGAGCCTGCCTGTGATTGCTGTCAGGCTCCTCTGGCATCTCCTGCACTGGGAACTGTTTGCCTTGCAGAGTGAGGAGCCTCTCCCTCCTCGGGCTGTGGCTTTTATGGCATCTCTCCACTTCTGTTTCCTGAATAATTTGCAAAGAACTCCCCAAAACGTCGCAGTGGAGCGCAGCAAAGTGTGTTGTTCTCAGAAGAGGTTCTCCCAGGCAAACATCTGCTTGCCCAGGATGAATCTGAAGTTTCCCAGACTCCGTTTCCCAGGCTCTCAGGGAAGCTCACACTCCCTGAGCACACAGCTCTGAACACAGGATGAAAGACGAAGGGAGAAGTGGAAGTTGTCTGGTGGGAGCTGCCCTGGCCTCGGGATGGGGAGCAGGAGTGCAGTGGGTTCCACGTGTGCCTGGTCTGGTGGGATCCCCAAAACCTCCCCCGAGGGGCAAGAGGCAGCTGCTCTGGGAGATGGGGGAGGACAGGCTGGGCTGGGGGACAGGGGACAGCCCCAGCAGTGCAGCATCCCTGCACCTCCTCTGTGAGCACTGAGGCAGCGTCCAGGCAGCAGCAGCAGCTGCATTCCTCCCTCTCCACTGCTGCTTCATGAAAATCCTGCTGATTTCTCTGTGGTTTGGAGAGATGAACCCAGGTGAATCCCTGCTGCAGTTTAAGGACAAGCTCTGTGTATTCACTTTTGCCAGATTAGGTTGATTTACAATGTGCCTTAATGAAGTGTGTTGCTATGGTGAGGATGGTTTCAAGGGCGTCTGTTAAAAAAAACAAAGCAGCAGACGAGTAAATTGTCCAAATCAGATCAATAAGAAGCCAGTTTCCAGCACTGCACCATTTTTTTGCCAGTTTTGGCTTAGCTGGATGAGGAGTGAAGAGCAGCCCCAGCTGGGGGCAGAGGGAGCCCCTCAGGTCCAGCACAGGACCGGCGGTGCTCGCGTGTTGGGGTCAGCGGTGGAGCGAGGTCAGACTGCAGCAGGACGTGCTCTTAGGAGCTGCTGGGCCATGAGGATCCTCCCTGGGTTCTTTCCATCCACCAGCATCCCCAGTTCCTTCTCCCAGGGCTGCTCTGGATCCGTTCACCCCTGTGCTGGAGTGAGGTTGCCCCACCCGGGTGCAGCACCCTGCACGTTCCTTATTAAACCCCATGAGGCTCCCCTGGGCCCATTCCTTGAGCCTCCCAGCTCCCTCTGGAGTGTCCACTGCATCCTCAGCTTGGTGTCAGCTGCAGACATCGCTGATCCCACAGTCTGTGGCATGGAGGGAGGCACTGAGTGACCCTGACCCCAGCAGGGACCCCTGAGGGACACCAGGGGTGTCACATCAGCCCAGCGGGACTCTGGCCGCTGACCAGCCCCCTCTGGGTGTGACTGTCTGAGCAACTCCTCACCCATGAACTGCCCAGCCACCAAATCCACCTCTCTGCAACGTGCAGGGAAGGGAATTGTGCAGGAGAGTGTTACAGCCTCAGAGATGACATCTGTAGCTCTTCCCTTACCCACTGCTGGAGTCATTCCATCCTAGAAGGCCACTAGGTCCAGGGTGCCTTAATTAACTTTTCTGTTGTGTACCTTGATTAGATTACTTTTCTGCCTCTGGGCTACTTCTCCTACTCTACAACCTCCTTAAAATGCAGTTGCAGAGCTTATGCTAAACCATCCAGCATAATGGAAATTAATTTTAACAGTTTTTCCCAAGCTTTATAACACCTTCCTCACCCCACCTGACGTAAGCAGAGGAGAAATGAGACTGATGCAGACAAGTCTGGGTGTGAGCAGCCCCCTCCCTGACCCCCATGTGGATGGGAACGTGGGGCCAGGAAAGGTGGGCTCAGGACAGCACCTGGGCAGCCAGGATGGGATGGGGGACAGAGATACAGAGCAGGGAGGTGCTTCCCTGCCATGGCCCAAAGTAGCTTGATAAATTAAAAAAAACAAAAAAAAGGGAAAACCTTTGATTCAGTGCTCAAACTTCCAGCAGAACTTTGTCACCTGATCAAACTAACCATAAAGGTCACGGCATTTGCAACATACAGGAGCAAATGTCAAGGTCCTTTTCTTCCTGTCACCTCTGGGAGGGAGGGAGGAGGGAAGGAAGGACGGGAGGAAGGAAGGAAGGAAGGAATATCCCCAGTCCCTGAATGGTTCCCTCGATGCCTTTGGCTGTGCTCCCCTCACTCCCCACGAGCAGCAGCGGGGCAGGGAGCAGAACCCAGCTCTGCTTTGGGGTCTTTCTGTGACACCCCTCGCTGCTGCTGCTGTCCTGCAGCCCCCAGCAGTGGTCACATCCCTGCCCAGCCCACTTGGCCAGGTCAAGCCCCCACTCCGAGGCACTCAGTTTGGTTTTAGGGGCTGCACACTGAGGGCCAAGCCCAGCCCAAGGCTTTGCTGTGCCCGTGGGCTCCCAGGCTGGGCCCAGCCCCTCTCCTGGGGACATTTGCTCTCTCCCAGCAATGTCTGCAATTCCAGCAGGTGCAATTGAAAATCCCACTGAGGCATTTGCTACCTTGACAATATAATTTCTCACTTTTTGGTCACAAACTCCATCTAATTCACTCTGGCTGAGGCTGGCAGGCAGTACACCGTGGCAGGGCTGTTTCCAGCTGTGTCCTTTATGCTTTTTTCCCATGCTCCACTGAAGGGCTCAGACAGTTTTCCCTCTTGTGCTTTTTTTGTGCAGTGGAACCATTAAAAGAGGGGGGATCTGCCCTGAGCCACTCCTGGCTCCCCAAATGCAATGGAGGGGGGGGTCACTTCTCCAGGTGCTCAGCCCTCCATCCACTGGGTTTTATTTGGCAGGTGGCACTTCCACAAGGCATTCCCAGCTCCCCCTGTGGAGCAAGATCCCCTTTGGGTGCCTTCACGGCACCTTTGCAAGGCTCTCACTCTTCCCTGCCAGGATCCTACTCACCCCCTGCTCCTGCTGTCACCACCTCCCTCCTGCCAGAGCATCCCACCAGTGAGCAGGCACCCCAGCCCTGGCCACCCCAGCCCTGGCCACCCCAGCCCAGCCCTGCTCATCACACACATCCTGGGAGCATTCCACAGTCTGTAAAGTGAGCACAGCCAAGGAAGAACAATTTTTAAAAATGGTAAATCCCAAAAAGTGGCTATTTATTCAGAATGAGAAAACAAGAGCAGGTGAATGAAGGTGCTCAAGCTCAGGAGCACAGCTGCTTCAGAAAACCGACACGGGGAGCAAAATTCTGGAGAGAGTATCTGGAAACTGCAGATTTGGGACAACAAATCTCAAGTTCAGTAAGAGATCTGGGTTTCCATAAAGCACCGTGATTCCTCCACTTAGGGATAATAATCTACATTGTTCTTAAAAAGCAGGATGTCAGCAGCACAAACCAAATAATAGACCCTTCTTAGGCAGCGAGAGGATAATGGCTCCCAAGACAAAAGGAGAATTTATTTATCATAAAATACTCTGGAGAATCAGGCAGTCACCTGGTGTTTAATGCAGACATTGCAGACCCAAAGGAATTTTGCTTGAGTGTGACAGGGAGTGGGAAAGGTTTCTGTCTCATGAAAATTCATTGAAAATTACATTAATGCTGCTGGGAAGGCAATAGCATCCAGCAGGAATGGATGCACTGCCTCATCCATATGGATCCCATTTGCTGAGGTCTCAGTCTGTACCCTGCTCATGGTCCAGAGGGTCCACTGAGGAGCTGGGATGGGCTCAGCCCGGAGCAGGAATTGCCCACCCACACTCTCCTGGAGCATCCCATTGTCCGGCTGCAGGACCACGGGCAGGGCTCTTTGCTCCCGGCTGTTTTCAGCCCAGAAGAGCCCTGAGGGCTGAAATGTCTCAGTGCTTGTCCTCGGATGTGCCCGGTGGGACAGCTGGGTCATCCCAGGGACATCCCAGGCACTTGCAGGTGTTACTGTGGGGTAGCAGGAGGGAGCCTTGAGGAGCAGATAATCAATATCAACAAACCAGTATTGGAAAAATAGTGTGCACGTGCTCGACTCCTTCCATAGACCAATTTTAATGTTTGATTAGTGTTTGATTAGTGCTGTATTTTCAGGAAACAGACAGGAAGGTGGGAGCCTCCTCAGGAGCCCTGGGGGCTGGAGAATGGGAAGGTGGGAGCCTCCTCAGGAGCCCTGGGGGCTGGAGAACGGGAAGGTGGGAGCCTCCTCAGGAGCCCTGGGGGCTGGAGAACGCAGCCTTTCCTCTCTTCCCTGCCGTGCCCTGCGTACCCTGAGTTCCCCGTGACCCCCACGCTTCCCAGGCCCCCCAGCCCATGGCGTGGAGCTGCTGCCATCCGTCATCCCGGGACTGAGGGCAAACCTTGCCTGTGGGCAGCTCTCTGGGGAAGGACAGCTGGGGTCAGCGTCCTTCCAAAGCACTGCCCACCCCATCTCAGCCCAGCCCAGCCCTGCCCAAGCCCCAGCGGGGCAGAGCTCCCCTGGCCCTGCAGGGAGGAGCTGCAGCCCAAGCCCACGGCCACCTCTGAGTGCCACTGACCCCCATGGGCATGGAGGGGACTCTGTGCTCTGATGAGGCGTTCAGGAACTCTCCAGTTCTTCTTTTTGTTGGGTTCTTCTCCTGTACTTCTTCACAAAAGACTTGTTTGCACCTGACTTTCCTGATCAGATACAGGAAACAATAATCTACTATTAACCAATCCATCTGAACCAGCATTTGCAGGTTCTGCCTGATTAGTGGCTTTTTCCTACCTTGAAAGAACTCCAAATACCATCTGTGCCCCTAAAGCACAAGCCAGGCAGCACTGCTGCCACACACAGCCACTGCTGACCACTGCTGACCACTGCTGACCACTGGGCTCCTTCCCTGACCTGGGAAAGCAGCAGGAGTGGCCTGTGGGGCCTTTGTGGCAGGTTTAGTGTCACTGCTGGTGCCCCCTTTCCTCCCACCTTGTGTCTTGTGCTTCTCTTTGTGTCACCCAGAAAATGTCACTCGCCCTTTTTGATCTCCCCATGGGACACGGTGCCAGTGAGCACCAGGGGCCCCTTTACTCTATAAAGGAACACAAAACTGGAAGGGCTGCACTGCCAGTGCCAAGTAAAATCAGTGACTGAGTGAAATGCCCCCGAACACGCAGTGGTTGATAGCAGGAAGCACCAGCATCTTCTCACTTCTTGTTAAACAGGGCCAATCCCTGGAGTGGAGCTCCTCAAAGCAGAGGGTTTGCCCAGCTGTGCAGCAGCTGGAGGCAGCCCCAGCTGGGCACCAGCCCTGCCCAGAGCCTCCCCAGCACAGGAACGCTGGGATGATCGATCTGCGTGGGCAGGAGGGTGAGGGGGGCTCCAGTGCCCGGGCATTATTCCATGGATGGAATGATTCCTCATCCCCAGCAGTTTCTGTTTGGCATCTGTTGTGTCCACGAGGAGCTGCTGCCCTCGGTGCTGCGGTGCCGAGCGGCGTTAATGGTCATCCTCAGCGGAGTCAGCTCACCCTGCGGCGGCACACGCGGAGAAAGGACTGGGACAAAGAGCAGCAGTGGCCTCCACCTGCTCTCCAAACTTCCACCAGCGCTCTCCACTGCTGCCAAAGCACACCCTGAATTCAGAATGCACCTTGTGAGTACGGGCGATGAACCCACCAGCCCTCAGTGGCACGAATCAACAAACACTGTGATGCATTATCAAATTAAAGATTAGAAATTGAAACGTTTCTTGTAAAGTATGATCCTCGCCTTGATCTGTGCATCTGGAAAAATCAATAAAATAATGTGCAACATCCATGCCAGGCTTCTTTTAATGACCTGCGTCTTCATAAATACCATATTCATTACAGACCTCCATCGAAATACATTATCTGCACTTGCCCACGCTGCCGTTGCTTGATTGGAAAGCTTCACCTTGCTAAGGCATGAAAAATGGGTAAGAATGGAACGGAATACAAAACCACCACTTATTATTTGTCAGCTGGCAGGGTTTGCCCTTTTAAAGCAGATATCAAAATTTTCAATGTGATCTTATAAAAGCAGCAGGTCTCTCCTGGAGCTGCCCGGGACAGGTGGGGAGGTGCGGAGCACTCGGACAGCGCTGGTTCATCTCGGACACGCTGCGGCTGCGCTGCTGCAGGAGCACAGCGAGGAACACGCCTGCAGCAGGGGTCATTAATGCCTTCCTCAGGCCTTCAGAGGCACAGGCAACAAATCACTGGGAATTACAAACTCCACACATTTGCTTCTGCCTTGGAGAGAGCGCTGTGGCTGTGATGTGAGAGGCGGGCTGGGAGGGACGAGGCTGTGCTCAGGGGTCCCCAGCCATGGGGATCCTGACAAATCTCATCCTGGGGAATCCTGTGAGCTCGAGGGAAGAGCTTGTAGCCCTTGCTGCCTTGTGGCCAGACCCTGTTCTGGTGCCCAGACACTGCAGCCACTGCCACCTCACCCACGTGGCACAGGGAGCACAGCTGGCCCTGCACTGGGAGGCCAAACCCACTGAGGAGGGGACAGCGCTGTCCCTGTGGTGTCCCAGTGAGGAGGGGACAGAGCTGTCCCTGTGGTGCCCCACTGAGGAGGGGACAGCGCTGTCCCTGTGGTGCCCACTGAGGAGGGGACAGCGCTGTCCCTGTGGTGCCCACTGAGGAGGGGACAGCGCTGTCCCTGTGGTGCCCACTGAGGAGGGGACAGCTCTGTCCCTGTGGTGCCCCAGTGAGGAGGGGACAGCGCTGTCCCTGTGGTGCCCCACTGAGGAGGGGACAGCGCTGTCCCCAGTGAGGGCTCCTTCCCTGCCACGCTGTGGCTCTGGTGCAGCACCCTTGTGCAGGGTGGTGACAGATGTCCAGTTTGTGCTTTCACGTTGTGCACAAGGTGTTTGTGCCTGGAGCACTTCCTGCTTTTCCTGTGTCCGTGGCTCCTGCTGATGTTGGTTTATTTATTTATTCATCCCATCCATGACCTGAAATAACCAACTCTTCCAGTTTCCTTACCTGGAAACCATCTGACTCTGTCTTTCTCTCCTTGATCCATGAGCACAAACAGTAGGAGACCTAATTTCTTCAAGATATTTACCAAAAGATTTAATAATGATTGGATTGGATTTATTGTAGAGAGAGATGGCGTTTTTTATCTCAAAGAGTACCGAGACCCTTCTCCCCAGCTGCTGAAACCAATTGATCCAATATTAAATTCCACAAAATGAGCAAACTGCCAATATCACTATGTACAAAAGCCCAACTGCCCTCCCGAAATATTAGCAGCTAATTAAAATTAAACATTATTGCTACCCACATAGCATTACTGCCTTCATAAGGAAGGTCTGTGGCTACATTCCTCTCCTCCCTGCTCAGGGGATGGCTCGTGTTTGGTGGAGGAGGAAAACACCCAATTTACTGTTTGATATGAAGAAACCGTGGGGCAGCTGAGCCCAGCCAGGCCCCATCGAGGCTGCTTTGACCTTGACCTCCCCACAAGGCCGGGCTCACCTGGAACTCCCTGAGAAGAACAAACTTCTGCCTCTTCCTTCTATTCCTCATCCCAGGGAGGGGAATTAAAATGAACAACAGCAAAGCTGGCCATTTGCAAGGAACAATGTGCAAATTCAGCAGAAAATGCCCAGTTTAACCTCCAGCCCAGAACCCCTTCCCTGGGAGTCTCTGCTCCTGGAGCGGGATCAGCTGCAGGAGCGGGATGGGCAGCACCCGAGCCACGGCACCTGCGTTGCTCATCTCCCCTAAATCTTTCTTAAACCTTCTCTACAGCAGATTTTAAACATCTGAAGAAGGCTCCAAAAAGGAAAATGCAAATAAACAGAGATTTTTTTCCAAGGCGGTGAAGGGGATTAGTGAGAGTCCCACCCTCTCTGCTCCCATTTGCATTCGGCGTTCCGACGGCACTTGACTCTGAAATCATTCCAGTAAAGCGGAAAATTAATATTCTAATATGCCTGCTTCTCCAGCAGCTACAAATAAGTAAAGTGGAAGTAGTGAAGAAAATGTTTCAGTATTAACTCAGGGTATGAATATTTATTGTAAGTTGCCCTCAGCCCCCTGCCCGTCCTGTCGCTGCTCACTGGCAGCAGCCCCAGCAGCAATTATTTCCATGTTGTTTATCAAGGAGGGGAGCAGTTCATTTCTGAGAGGCTCTGGACTGGCTTTTACCACGGGTTTGCTCGGCTGTCCAGCAGCCCTGGCCAGGGGCACAGCCAGAGGGTCAGACCCGTGGCTGTCCCCTCGGGCTGTGGACACGGGCAGGAGAGGGGCCTGAGGGTCCCCAAACCTGCACCGGCCAGAGCAGCGGCCACTGACAGAGAGAGGGGGGATGCATTCCATACTGGGGTGGAGTCTGGGATCCATTCTGTACTGGGCTGGAGTCTGGGATCCATTCTGTGCTGGGCTGCAATCTGGGATCCATTCTGTACTGGGCTGGAGTCTGGGATCCATTCTGTACTGGGCTGGAGTCTGGGATCCATTCTGTACCATGCTGGAATCTGGGATCCATTCTGTGCTGGGCTGGAGTCTGGGATCCATTCTGTACTGGGCTGGAGTCTGGGATCCATTCTGTACCATGCTGGAATCTGGGATCCATTCTGTGCTGGGCTGGGGTCTGGGATCCATTCCACACTGCGAGGAAGGATTTCAATGCTGAAATCCCTGGTGCAGCCCATCAGCTGCAGCTGCCCCGGTGTCAAAGCCTCAGCGCAGCTCACCCGGGGCCCGAATTTGTGTCTCCAGAAGGAGAACGCTGTGAGTGCAGAGCAGGCAGGTCCAGGCCGGGGGTTTCCCGTCTCCTGCCATTCCCTGCGTGGGTGGGATGGGTGGCAGCGAGGGGCTGGAGCCCCGGGCAGCCCCTCGGAGCGTGCTGAGCCCTGCTGCTGCTCTCTGATGTTCACAATACTAAAGCCACTGAGGTGGAGCACTGCAGGTGCCCTGCGGAGCACGGGGGGCTCCTCCTGTGCTCGGAAAGCACCGAATCCGCTGGGCACGCCGGGGTTTGGCTTCTTCCAGCTGGGGTGGGAGCGGGCTGGCAGCCACCTCACCTGCCCACAGCCAGGGCTGGCAGCCCCCTCACCTGCCCCCAACCAGGGCTGGCAGCCCCCTCACCTGCCCCCAACCAGGGCTGGGGTGTCGCTCACCTGTGCTGTGGTTTTGTTTGTTTAGAGAGAGACCTTTGCATGTAAAAAACGGGGATTCAAGGTCTCCCTGAGGGTCACCCCCAGGGCCCCCCCTTCAGAGCCAAACATCCCCCAGGGAGAGCTGGCCCCAGGCACTGCCTGGCTGGGAGTAAACTGGCTGATACAAACTCAGGACATAACATTTTGCACTTTCAGGAATGTTATCATTAAAAAATAATCTGAAAAAATTCCAGTGTTGTGACAACATTAAATAATTATGGCTTATTCCTGTATTTCCCCCTATTTTCGTGTCTGCACTCTGTGATGGCTGAATATACAGGAGGAGTGAATCACTCATCTGCAAGTATAAAACTTGCATACTGTAAGGCTGAATTATTCATATTATTCGTGGCCAGCCCTATCGCTATTTACATTCTTGATACTGAAAAATATTCTTCAAAGATGAATTTTAGCAGTTAAAATTCAAAGTGGAGTTTGACAGTGCTGGTGAGTAAACAGTCACCAGCAGGACAGTAAAAGTTCAGTGTGTGACTGGTGTCAGCTGGGGCTGGGGCTGGCAGCATTCCCAAGTGGGCCTCAGTTTTCTGGAGTGAATTTAACCCGAAGTTTAATGCCTTTTTTTTTTTTTTTTACATTTTTTCCTGATTCTCTGCTGTGGGTGCACAGCAAACCCGGACCCTGTTCTGTCTGCATCCCCGCCCTGCAGGCACATCCCGGAGCTGCTGCTGCTGCTGCTGCAGTTCTTTACAGAGTTACACTTCTCTTAAAATCATTGCTCACCACCGTGGTTAACTGTACCAACCTTCCAGCTGCTGTGAGATCCAGGAATTCCTGCAGGGACATCCTCACCCCAGGAGGGCAGATGGGATTTTGGCAGCTGACAGCACCCAGGGGTGGCAGAGCCCACAGCCACACGTGGGAAGCTACAAACACATCCCTGGGTTTCCTGCTCTCCTCATTTTCTCACCCAAACAGGCTCCTCTCTCTGCTCCACCTGCTCATTAGCAGCAGGTATTTGTTGCTAATGCTTTTTTACATCTCCGTCATAATGTTAAGAAATACTGAAATCTCTCCATTCAAATTGCTCTGGCGAAGTACAATACATTAATCATAAATAATTTATATGAATCTGTCCCTTTTTTTGGGCACATGTCAGCAGTGTCTTAGTAACATCCTTTCCACAGAACTTTAATTTGTGTTCTCTTACAAAAGCACAAGGAGGTGGGAGAAAGAAAAAGAAAACTAGGTGAGTGTTCCTCCCCTCTCTTCTCCCACTCGATGGGAACAATCCCCGGGAGATTTCCCCAAGCCAGGCTTTTAATTTTACGTAGCACTGCAGGTGAGGCGGGGAGGGCTCCCGGCGGTGTCACCGGCGCTGCCCTCGGGAGGTTTGGGAGGTTCGGGATGCGCTGCCCTCGGGAGGTTCGGGATGCGCTGCCCTCGGGAGGTTTGGGAGGTTTGGGAGGTTCGGGATGCGCTGCCCTCGGGAGGTTCGGGATGCGCTGCCCTCGGGAGGTTTGGGAGGTTTGGGATGCGCTG